>CM065678.1:6784454-7074454 GCA_033220385.1 Triplophysa yarkandensis
GCAGAGGTACACAAAATATTGCAGCTGTGTTTTTTAGAATGTATCCTCTACAACTTATGCTCAAACCCTTTCACTTGTCTGGCAAAATAACAGATTCTTATTAAGAACTTCTGATCACTTTTCTTTGAAGTCCAGCCCTGTCCAGCCATGTCCTCATGAAGACTTCTGAAAAACGCATAAAAACAACGATTCTTTTATTCGCAGACGCTCTTATTTAATAGCTGTGGCAATCCATTATATAAGTTCTGCTTTGATTTTCAAGCACTTTGTGAGACATGTGCTTGTATATATGTAGTCAATATGCTGTGTCCAATACAGAGTGGATTTTTAGGTCCTTTGTAACTGCAGTAAACAAAGCGTCTATCACAGGTAAAGTTTACGTGTCGCAAATTGTGGACTTCCTGAGGCACACCACCAGTCGCAGTTCAGAGGACAGCGGTTTAGAGGAGCTCTGCAATATGCTGGACCCAGAACATCAGGACATCTCTATAGACCTGGACACATACCATGCCATCATGAAGGAATGGATTGATGACCGTCGCAACCAGGGGTATGATGACATCTGACACAAATGTCATTATTTAAAGTTGAAAAACATTTGGATTTGTCTTTATTAAATGTAATAAGCTTATTTTACCACATGCTATATTTTTTATTTTGTGGATGACACTTGCATCCGGAGGTGGATCTTGTCTTTGCACAGTGTGGGTGGAAGTGAGAAAGTCAGTTTGCGTTCTCAGGAAGTATCACAGAAATTTTAATAAGAATTCTGTTGGTTGACTGTCTGGTCAGTTCAAAGGAAACTGTTGTTTAATCTGTGTACAAATGCTGGTATGTACATGTAGATCTTTCCAGAATGAACTCTGTTAAACTGAACATTGCAGATTTTCAACAGTCCAAAACCCACAATCAGTTATGATCAATAGGCTTTTGATTCCAGTTTTATCAACCCAACTTTTTCTTTTAACATAGGAAGGACTCCATGAATGATAACCATCAGGAATCATTCAAACTGCGCGACAGTATATCAGGTATGCTTTTCTTAATGCACACGAATTAAAGTTATTATATGTAAGTACAAATACTTTTTTAGAATATGTATATGGGACATTTTCTGTCTTTTTTCTCTTAACTGAAGCAAAGAGATCTGCACTTCTGAATATGACCTCTGGTAGCTTGGAAGCATTTGGAGGAGAGGCCTCCAGAGCAGACCTGTAAGTGTGCAAGTTTGACAATTGTTTGTTACAAGAGATGATTTAATGCTTTTTGTTTTATGAATACAATCAAATCTTGGACACTTGTCTATGTGTCTTGAACAGAGAGACTTCCGACCTGGTCTTCTGTGTGGCAGATCTGCAGCTGAACAACCAGAAGCTACAAGAAGAGGTTCGTAAACTGAAGCAGGCCACAGAGAACATGGAGGACACTAATCAGAAACTCATAGAAGAAAACGAGGATCTCAAAACACAAGCCAGAATGTATGTGCTCTATTTGTGTGTTGCCTTGTTTAAAATTAGTGTAAGTATTGGTCAGTTCTAACATGATCTTGTCCTACAGGGGACTGCAGTTACTGCAGAAGGAGAAGATGCTGAAAGACGAAGTTGAGGAAATGAAGCTGAGCTTGACCACCTCAGAAGAGAGTCGTGCTCAGGCCTCAGCTCAGAGGAAGCAGATGGTGAGGCTTCCTTCTCGCTAATAAGTCTTAAGCCATTTTATAAGGGTTGTAGTTCAGAAAACAAACATTTAGGCTTGCTTTGACATTGATATCCCAAGCCATAAAGACACACACATCTATCTATCAAGGTTAACTTGGTTGAACACATTTTATTGAACAACGTTTAAGGCTACATAAGTGTTTTTGTTATCTGCAGGAGCGAGAAAACCAGAGTCTCATATCCCAGATTGCTGCTTTGCAAGAGGAGGTATGATTGCATTCATTCACACATCCAGCCTACACGTCCCAAATGAAATAACCACCATTTTATTTATTCTTTCTTTATTTTTTTAAGAACATGAAAATCACAATGGATGCAGATGAACTTCAGAAAAAGATGAGTGAACTCTGTGACCTTAACACTGACCTTCAGGTAGGACTTTAGTCTGTTTTAATCAACAGCCACATTAAACTCTCTCCATTTTAAATGTATAATGGTATTTTCTGCACATTTAGGTTCAAATTCATTCATTTGATGCCATTCTGGCTGATAAGGAGTCTGCTATTCAGGAGGTTTGTCTGGCATACGTATAAACTTGACTTATTGTGGTAAACTTTCAGGCTTAAGAAGCTAGGAAATGTAGAAATTAAAGAAAAATATTTTTTTAACGCACTACTTCTGTTTTAAAAGTGTTTTTAAGACATCAGAATCGTTCTCTTTCCCCAGAGAAACAAACAGATTGAGGAACTAAAAGAAGCCATTGTGGAGTATTCCTCAGTCACAGAGGTAAATTAATTCTCTCATACATTAGTCCTTCTCTATTACTCTCTAATTTAAGTAAATTTCGACTTACTATACGTGTGCATTTCGTATTCTGCAGCTACTGAGGGCAGACAAGAATAAACTGGAGAGTCAGATAGCAATGATGCAGCCCGATATGACCATGTAAGGACTTCCGGAATCCTAGCAGATCATTAGACATGAATGACAGCTTGTACTTACACAGACCGTTTTTGTCCGCAGCCCCGGTCTCTCTCTCTCTGTGGCCTATAGACTTAACCAGACAAGTTCAGGTTCTCTGCAGACAGAGTTGGCACTGGCACAGAATCCTTTGGAGGTTTGTTGTGTGTCCATCCAATTCTCGTGTTGCTCTTTGTCCCATCCATGGTTGAAGTATCTCTCTCAACTCCCACCAGCACTCATCTGCCACTCAGTGACTGCCCACTCTCTCTCTTCACAGCACTTTTACAAAGCACACTTAGTAATCCACACCCTCTGGGTGTACCTTATTGTTTCCTATAGAATTATAGAAATAGATTTATTTTTTGCAAGTTTCAAAGCGGAACGTATGTTTGAATGTTTTAAACCTGCTCCAGTATACTGCTACACTGGCCAGTGTTACACTATTTTATTAACTTTGATGTATTGATCATAACAAAAACAGATGTTTTTAGGGCTTGGAGCATCTCTCCTCTTCTGTCTGCTTTGCGTCCTCCCTGGATGAGACTCTGGATCGTGAGGTTCTTCTGCTTCTCCAAGGCCCAACGCCAGAGCAGATGTCTGTTGAGTTCAAATCTCTCATCAGCAGACTGGTGAATAAACTGAATTCATTTTGTAAAAGATTTGCTTAAATAAATGTTCATATTACCAGACCTACCTAAATGGTTGTTTGGTGTGGTGTTGAATCATAATGGTTTTGCAGAAGAGGGAGTTTAAGGAAGATGGCATGGCCTTCATCATTGCACTTAGAGGCATTTCAAAGAGCAATGAGACACAGGAGACAAACACTGACCTCAAGCTGCAGGTGAGAGCATTACTTTTACTAAAACAAAGTTGGGCATACATCAGCTTTCTCTGGCACAGCCATCATCAAATTGAATTACAATAAAATAAAATAACTGCTTGAGCTGATTTCAGGCTAAATATGGGATAATGTTAAAAATTTGTTTAATTCTATAATTGAACCTTTTGCTAAATTTATAAGATGGGAGGTAGCGATGAGTCATATTCAGGCATTCAAAAATTATATAAGAATTTTCTTTTTCTCTGAGCCTTTACCTACACCATTGCATAACTGCCTGGCTGAATGTTTGTGTACTTGTGTGTGTTCACTGGACCGTGTTAGTACATGCTGTTTCCCCAATAATGAACAATCCACTGTGATATTGCTCTTGTTCAGATTCCCACAATACATGTGTCAGTGTGCCGGGTCAGTCTAACTTTAGTGTGATAGACTTCAAGAGGTGTTTGATGTTCTGTTTCATCGCAGTCAGGTGCATTTTGGCAGTATTGTAGATGTACTGTTGATAATCATTTTAGGGTTAAATTTGTAAACTGCTGCAGGGTCTGGAGGTGCAGTTTGAGCAAAGGAGGAGAGACTGGACCCGCAGTCTAGACCAGCTGGACCAGTACACTGACTCTTTGGAGAAGGAGCTGCTAAAGATGGCCAGCAATATGCGTCGATCTCGTACTGAGATCCTGCACCTGTCAGTCAAGTGAGTCAACTGATAAAGTGATTGCAGAGTTATTTTAGGAAATGTGCATTTTGGCACTTGTTTAATGGCAGCTAAACCATCTACTTTGACAAAAATGACTTTTGCATTGGGTCTTAGGCCATGAACCTCAGCCGTTGTGCTACCCCACATTTATAGGTCACATACAAAATATGTATGGCTGTCCACATTTCAACCATACTTACAAATGTGAAGACTATAGAACATTTTATAAAGTGATTTTAATTCAATGTTTGGTGTTTATAGTCTTTGTTATAGAGCTTTTTTAAATTATTTATCAAGTTATCAATTGCAGAAAACATGTTTTTCTTTAAATAATATATGTCTATATGCAATGCATAATACTTTTATATAAACATGCACATTATATATATATATATATATATATGTGTGTGTGTATATATATATATGTGTGTGTATATATATGGTTATATATGTGTGTATATATATGTTTAGGAAATATTTACATGTATTCATTTAGATTTACGAACAAAAATTATATATACACCTATAACGTTTTTATAATGTTTTTCAAACCCATCCACATGAATAGTGTAAAAACAAATATATTATGTTAACAAAATCCTTCTTTCTGGAATCGATTAACTGAAAAAAAAACCCTGCTTTGGTACATTCTGATGCTCGTTGCTCATTTCAAAGAAGCGGAAATGGACCTGATAAATCCATAATTCTGTAATATCCTTTGTAAGGACTGTTCTGGATAAGTTCTCATGTATAAATAAACCCTTAACTAGCCAAACACAGCATTAGATTTTCAAGGCTATGGTGTTTGGCATCCTGTGGATAAAAGGCATTGAGAACTGTTATCAGTGAGGACTCTGGGAAGTCAAGAGGTTGAAGCAGCTGTGTTTGGGGGGGCCTGAGGTGCACTGAGATTAGGGCAAAAGAGCTATGGGACATTGCATAGGTCTGCAGATTGGGTAAAGTGTTTCCTTAGGTATTGTCTTACGCCTTTATATTAATCTTGTTTGATGTATTTGGATAATCGCTAACATTCTTTTGCATGTAGGCTGTGTATTTGACCCTATTTGCTATTTTTTTTAAGTATAAACCCTCACCTCTGATGCATTAGATTTTTTAATGTAATGTAATGTTTCATGTTTAAGGGTCCAAGAACAGGAGAATCAAAAGCTGCTGTTGCAAGAAGATCTTGATCGACTGAAGACTCCGATGGACAGCAGAGAGGCCAGCTGCCAAACTCCAGATCAACTACAGAAGGTAGTGTGCTTCATTTTTATGTCAACTCAGTATCTGCATGTGACATATGTGCTTTAATACTCAACCACAGTTAGTTTCAGCTTTGGACAAAACAGAAATAAAGACATCAAGTGTTTCAGCAGATCACAGATGGATTGAGATTTACAGTCTCATTAAAAGAGGCAGAATGGTGTGTGTGGGAGGCAAGTGTGGTTTCGAGCCAGTTTAATAAGACTTCATCTCAAACTCATTTGGGATTTGACCATATTTTTCACAGTTTTCTTAGAATTTGGCTGATTCACTTTGAGGTGTTTGTTTTTCAATATGTACAGCAATATATACAATCTTTTGATTCACCGATTGACTACATGTCAACACGAGTGTATGTGTTTCTTCAGGTAGCAGAAGAGCTAGATGTACCGTCTCTTGAATGGGATGAGGAATACGTATTGTCTGAATCACCTCCCTTGCAAGAGCTCCAGGAACTTTGCTTTGATGATGATGATGAGCTCCAGGCCCAGAAACAAGAGGAGCAGGACCTGACTGAGACCATAATGCACCAGAGGATCCAGGAAGTCATGGGAATGGCTAAAGGAGAAGCTGAAGCGAAGCAGAATTCTGTAGTAGAGACTGAGGAGCTACAAAGAGACACCAGTCTTTCCCATACAACTTTACCAGATTACATCATTGATAAAGAATCACAAGGTGAGAACTATTAAGTAAAAAAATGACATAATTAGTTTGGAATGGTTTGGAAGCATATCTATTGGGCTGTACAAGACTCTCAGGGTGTATAATCCTTTAATCAGTGCCAAGGTGCCAAAGGGCAGGCAGCCATCATTAAGCTTCAACACAGCCCCTATAACAGCAAGGTCACTTTAACTCTTGACCTTATTTCTTTCCTTATGTGTTCTACCATCTTTGACTAGAATCAGAAATGTGTCAGTGAAAATTGAGATCACATCCATTAATTTTTATAAGCACACCTACTAAGCAAAAGTAAAATCACAACAACATCTTAACAGTTGAACATACTGTATATTTTATTTAAAGGTGGTAAAAAAATTGTTGTCTTTATGTATTCTGTCCTGGAGTTGTGATGTGAAGCATAGAATATGTTTTAATATTTTGTTTGACTTTTTTCCCTTTAGCTCCAGTTGTAGATGATGGTGGAATGCAAAAGTGTTGCATGTCTCCAAAGGTAGACCTGATTTGTCAGCTTTCATAGTAAATTAAATTTGTACTATGCAAAAGTGTTATTACTTTGTTCTATTGTTGTCTTATGATGCCATTCGGGAGATGTAGAGTCATTCTAAGAAATGGTAGTCTGCAAAGTTTGCCAAGATGCATATGGCATACAAGTTTCCTAAAGGTAGTTTACAAAGTTTAAATGTGTTAATTTATTGTCCTTGCTAAAAAAATTATGATAAAATACTATTCTTAAAGTAAACTATAGTATTTTTTAAATACTTTTATACACTGTATTGGTACAAGTCTGTGGTAACATACATCCCATTTGCATCTGGAATATCCACAGACCCAGTATATTTTCCCATTTTTTAATTTTCAGGATATGTGTGTATTCTATATATATATATATATATATATATATATTCACGTTGTTCCATCTGTAAACAATGTACGGTTGCTTTAAATTACATCACAATGCAGAACTATTATTTTTGTCATTTTGGAAGATGAACATGTCTCTCAAATTGCAGTTGTTGTTTTTTAATTTTGATCTAAATGAAAAATTTTGATAATTGCAAAGGTAAAATTGCACGCTTTCCGCAGAATGACATAGAAATGTTGTCTGCATTGACAATGACCATGGAACTTATTAAGTTTTCAGTGAACCCTGCAATGCTGTTCTTTGTGTCATCATTGCAATTATAAGTGTTTTTATTTCATTACATTTTTTATATTAGCATGACTGTTCAATTGGTCAGTTTCAGTTACTTTTGCAAAAGTGATTCAGGTTTTAAAGAGGGATTCTACTTCCTGAATGCTTACAGGATATAGCATAATCCTCAGGGCCACATACATATATACACATGCACACACACAAACAGACAGATAGAGACTAGGAGAACTTGTAATGATTTGCCTTGCAAATGTTCGGAGTGTGGATTGGAGTCATATGTCTCTGGGGGTTTGTTCTCTGCGGTGGAGGTTCATGTTTGCCGGCCTTCTCATTCTTTTTCTGGCCACTGCAGGAGGAAGCTAGACTCCCAGAATGCATTGGGCCTAAGGACGCCCACGGGCAGACTGCTCCTGTGCCTCACACCCACAATCAATGTGCTAGTAAGAGCTCTTGCTGTCTTTCTTTGCTCTGCGCCCTCAATCATTTTAAAACAGCACTGGACAGAATTATTGACATTTAAAAAGAATTAAAAACCTTAATTTTAGCTTTTTAGTTAACATCCAAAAGTTTTTTGTGCTTATTTATGGGTTTGTACACATCTCCATTCAAATGAATGTATATGTCTCCTGTCATTTCTCCCAAGATGACCAGTCACTGTCCATTGAGAATCTTCAAGAAAAGGGGAAATCAGTCCAACACTGCACCAAACCACCATCCCTTATGACCTTTCAGATTGTATCTCCCTCCAATGGTCAGGCCGAACCAAGCGAACCCATTTTCGTGACAGAGAGGTGAGGCATAAAGTTCTTCATTTGCACAAATGCAATTTCCAGGCATCCACATTTCGTGGTGGGTTTGCTTTGGCTCACTGCTTTAAAGCTCTAGTTAACGATTCACCAAAAAGAAATTATGGTCTACTTTAATTTGTAATGCCTCCCACACACTCCCCAAAATGACATTTGTTAGTCAAATGTGTGACCTCTCTTCCTGTGTGTGTGTAGAGCCGGTTTGTGTACACTTATTAAGCAATGACGACTACCATCGCCATTGCCCGCTTTGCATGCTCATGGGGAGCAGGCTCTGATGGAGCACATAGGACGCTTTTGCGTTTGAGTGCACCTGCATCCTGGAAGATCAGATAAACAATACAGAATTTTTTTTTGCATCTCAGGATCCAGAAACGAGAAACCACAATCAGCGGATCTGACGGAGAACCCGCTATAACCACCATGAGCGGCTCACAGGTCAGTAAGGAAGCTTATGACGCTAAAGGGGAAGCTTGTTGCACTCGTAACGACACTTGCCTACTCTCCCTACTTCCTCTTCTAGTGCTCTTTCTAATCATTTCACATTCCTTTGCCACAAAGTTTTAGAACGGCCATTGCATACAATAAGAGAGCAACTTTTCTATCTGGGCTTTGTAGTCGGCAGATTGCGTGGGATTTAGATGGCGGTAAGCAGGAATGTCTACTTGTGACAATACAGAAAGGATGTTATCAATGTGGTCTGCGAGAGCTCCGTGGGTGTTCTTTTGACAGCATGAGTGTGATGCTTTGCATGAAAAGTCGGATTAAATTTATTTAAGCATATGCTATGGCAAAAATATAAAGAATTTTTTTTAGTGTACTAGGTCTAATGTTTTATCCAAATTTGTTAAACACAGCTTAAAATATTTTCTAAATCTTAAAATACGAATTGTCCTTTAAAACACTCTATTTGCATTGGTCAGTTATTGTTCTATTGTGCACAGTAAAGATTAAGCTACGATTGCAAAGATTAAATAAGATTGTCAATTTAAATGCATTATGTGAAATTATTCTTTTTTGCATTTGATATCATTTATTTAGCGAGAATGATTGGCAGTGTTACATCATTTTTATTCAGAACCAGGTTTATAATCGTGTTCACGGTTTCTGGGTCTGTCCAGATTTTAGTTGAAGAGATGCTTTGTAGATTTGTCTACAGCATTCATGACACCTGTTTTGCCTATTGTATGTTCGGTGTTCAATGTATATTCCTCTACAGAGCAGGGTTGACTAGGAGGAAGTTGATGAATTGTGATCAGGGTTGTCAAGCGATGCAGGCTGTATCAAAATGGTCAAATATCAAACCTATACATATTGATGCAGCCAAGCTGGGGAACTATATCTTTTAATGTGGAAATTCAGTTTAATTT
This sequence comes from Triplophysa yarkandensis, assembly GCA_033220385.1. Taxonomy (NCBI): domain Eukaryota; kingdom Metazoa; phylum Chordata; class Actinopteri; order Cypriniformes; family Nemacheilidae; genus Triplophysa; species Triplophysa yarkandensis. Next base: position 6,793,881 of record CM065678.1, read on the forward strand.
GTACCCTATTTGAAAAGTTTTAATGCATAGATTGTGTTATTTCGCTCTGAGAAATGGTTGCTTTAACCTCGCTATGTTTGGATCAAGTATATCATTGCCTTTCTGGATTTTCCACCCACTTTCATGAACTCTGCCAGTACAAGTGCTCTCTCCCTCGCATTCTCTCTCTCTCTCTCTCTCTCTCTCTCTCTCTCTCTCTCTCTCTCTCTCTCTCTCTCCTCTCTCTCTCTCTCTCTCTCTCTCTCTCTCTCTCTCTCTCTCTCTCTCTCTCTCTCTCTCTCTCTCTCTCTCTCTCTCTCTCTCTCTCTCTCTCTCTCTCTCTCTCTCTCTCTCTCTCTCTCTCTCTCTCTCTCTCTCTCTCTCTCTCTCTCTCTCTCTCTCTCTCTCTCTCTCTCTCTCTCTCTCTCTCTCTCTCTCTCTCTCTCTCTCTCTCTCTCTCTCTCTCTCTCCTCTTCTCTCTCTCTCTCTCTCTCTCTCTCTCTCTCTCTCTCTCTCTCTCTCTCCACCAGCTGTACAACTCTCACATGCATTATGTAATCTAGCACCTCTATCTTACTGTAGCTCTCCTATTTCATTTCATATGTCAGGTATGGACAGGTATGGAGCTATGTGTGTGATGATTTGTATGTAATTGTAGTTTGTGTGTCACTGTTCTGAGTGTGTCACTGGGTAATACTACCATATTTGCTTCTTTTCATAGAAGATAAGTGAGGGACAGCCTTCGGAAGTGTCTGCAAAATCAGACAGGTAAGCTTTTTATATGTTCTTATCGGTGTGGGTGGTCCAGTTTAGCGTGTGCATTATTTAGGCATTATTTTATGTTTGAATTTTTGATATTGCTCAAAGTATGATTAGGGATTTTAAACCCCTATCCACAAGTGTAAATAGGGTTCACTGTTTGTGCGGCTTGAATAATGCTTCAAATGATTGAGTAGAAGATATTATTATTTTTATTATTAATATAACTTATTATTAATTAATTTCTTTGCTGTATATTTTTACCTAGGGAATGGTTATTGTAAAGATGCTTGTTAAGACAGTTTAAGACATTCCTTTGCTCATAGCTGTTGTCTGAGAGGATGTGCAGAAAGTCTTCAATTGGTTTCAAAACCAGCTGTTGAAACACAATCAAGTCACATGAGATGTCTGTGTAACACTATTTTCCCTCAGGTTTTACAAACAGTCACAAAACTACGTACAGTATTTCCTCATAATGTATTGCTTGTGTTCAGGGGTGTCTTGTTGCCAGTAGTGGAGGAAGAGGAGGCCACGCCAGTGGGGGCTGGAGGAAAGTCATCAGGTAGAAGAAAAGAAAACCAAAACACTTGACATGAAGTAGAAACAGCATATCTGTTAATTTCTTATTTCGTCTCTCTAGACAAGAACAAGACGGGCAGTAAAGAAACAATAGCAGCACCTTCTTCAAACTCTGCAACTTCTCCATCCAAAGATCCTTCTGACAAAGGGAAGGACCTGACTCCGAATTCACCAATAAATGGGGGTGATATTCCGAAAGTCCCCGCTGCCCAAGACTCCAAAATAGACCTACTGGCTCTAAAGAACAAGCTCAAGAAAGTACGTTGCCATGTATTGAGATGTGTTATCCTTTTTAATCAGTTTTATGTTTGAGGTGGAGGCAAACATTACTTATTGATAGCAAAATTTTAATACCTTGCAGGAAGTGACCCCCAGTATGGAAGCTGCTGAGAACCAAAAAGCACAAGAAGGTGGCGTCATTGCTGTTGCCACAGAGAAGGGTAGATTGTTTTTTCTTTGTCTTATTCACTTCTAATTTTACTTTAAATATGAGAAATCTAACATTACTTAGAATGCTACTTGTAGAGCTGTATATTTATACTCTATAATCCTAATATTCCTTAGGTGATGCATCTGTTGTGTCTGAGAATGCTAGCCAAGAAGAACAGAACAGGTGAAAATGCTTTGTGTACTTTTATTAGATTTGTTCTCCATAAACTGAAATGTGATTCAAGGGTTTATTTACATGATTCATTTGACATAATAGTGACTGTAAATTTTTTATGTGCAGCCTGTCTGCCAGTGACAAAGAGATTGAGGTGAGGTTTATCGAACCACATTAAATTATAGTTAAGATAGTTAGATACTTACTAAGTTAACTTACTCTTATCTCTTTTCAAACCTGTATGACTTTCTTCTGCAGAACAGAAAAGAAGGTATTCTGAAGAATGTTGTTAACTAGCACCCATTCACTTGCAATGTTTATGTGTCCATATATTAAAAGTTAGTAGGTTTCACTGCTGTTTGGTTCCAACATTCTTCAAAATATATTTTTATGTTCTGCAGAAAAAATAGTCATACATGTTTGAAATGACAAGAGATGATGACAGAATTTTCCTTTTTGATGAAAATTTCACTCTTTTTGAATATGGTTGATGAACTTGTTTATATGTGTATTGTTCACCTCTGCCAGGCGGAGTTTCACCGGCTATCTCTAGGCTTCAAATGTGACATGTTTACCCTGGAAAAGAGGCTTCGGCTGGAGGAACGGTCACGAGATCTGGCCGAGGAGAACGTCCGCAAGGAAGTTACCAGTTGTCAGGGCCTATTACAGGTATGCGTTGATTGTCATTCTTTTCACTTTTTTTAGACGTATTAAGCCTAGATTAAATGTCGTTTTTATCACAACTTTAGAGGGTGAGGCCATGTCATTCCTGTCCATGTAATTTTTCTGCTATTCTTACTGACCAGCAACCCATTTTAATGTTCTTTGTATAGGCCCTCATCCCACGGTGTGAGGAGGACAACCAGTCCATGGAGATCATCCAACGTTTGCAGAAGAACCTCGAGGTCCTCGTCCAGTCCATGAACAGAGTGTCTAGTCGTTCAGAGATGCTCGGGGCCATTCATCAGGTATGCGTTAATGTATTAAATTGGTTTAAGACAAACTGAGTAAGAAGCAATGTAGTTTGCTTGTCGACCTCAACGTTTGTTGTGTGTAGGAGAGCAGGGTGGGCAAAGCTGTGGAGGTGATGATTCAGCATGTGGAAAACCTGAGGAGGATGTACACCAAAGAGCATACAGAGCTGTTGGTGCTTAGGGAGAACATCCCACCAAACGAGAGGCCCTTTGGGACCCACAATGAAAGGGGTAAAGCTTGAACCAGCACACAGTAATACACAATCCGCAGGTTGTCTTACTAAAATGTTTTTCACTTGCAGAGGATTTGAGAAACAAAAAATCAACTGCACAACTTTTCAAAGTGAGTTAAACAGAAACACAGCAGCTTGAAGAGAACAAAGTATTTTTTGCTAATGCATACTCTTGTTTGTCCTTAGGTTACTAGCCGACGTATTAGTATAGCTACCCTTCCCCGCGGTGGAGCAGGACACTCTAATTTTGACACGGTAAGGTGTTGTATATAGAAAAATTTGGGAACATAGTGAAATACTTTGAAAATCTAATGTAGTATTCTGATTAATACTAACAGAACAAAGAAACAGCAGAGATGGAGTCCGACAGACTCTCCCGGCGGTCACCAAGGTAAGGAATGCGAATGAAAAGGGGGTTTACAGTAAAACACGTCATTGTCATATGTGACCTATAAAGTCTTAATACAAGAGCTAGAGTGACTCAACATCTCAACATTTTACAGACACTGCAGTACACCCAAGTTGTACATTTATAAGTTTTTTTCCATAGGATTATAATTCTTGATTTGGTGTTACTTGTGGGTGTTACTTGTGTAGTACTCAACCATTTGTGCAACTGAAACTCCATTTTCATCTTGGCACTGTGAGGATGGTTGTCATGGTTTTGTATCGACCGCTTTACAGGAATATGGCAGCAGGAAAGAGGCCACCGCTTAGGCGCTTCATTAGTTCTGGTACTTGGGCCGACATTGACGAGCCCGTTCTGATGCATAGGTAAGGTCAGAACAGTACCCGCGTACTGTTCGTCTGTCATCCGATGTCAAATGTGCTGTCGACAGATCATTGCATGCAGAGCTGCAACGGACTGCAACACAGTAGACGTTGATGCACGGTTTCAGCGTTGTGCATTTTGCACAGGTATGGAAGCGACACAGACTCTCATTCAGAGGAGGAGCGGAAAGAAGAACCAGAGGAAAAGCGGAGAGCTAGCATAACACAACTGATTTCTTCCTTAATAATGCCAGGCCACACGTTAGTGTACCGGTCGCCTCCATTTATCTCTGTTTACTTCTCTGCTTCGGAGAACAAATTGAGGGTTTCCTGTTTGTAATGTTGCCGCCCTTGGGTCACTGAAGTTAGGAAAATCAAAACAGCAGGTTGCAGGCTTTGCTTTTTTCAGCACAATGAAATAAATACATGTTGCATGTCCAGTATTTAATTGCGTTTCGCTGCTGTAAGCTGTTCTTTGGACTTGTTTTCATGTAATGCTTACATTAACAGCTTTTCACATTCACGCCGCCTTTGCGGTCTCTAATGCTGATCTACTGTAAAATCTTTTGTATGGTGTTAAACATGCTTCAAATCTTATTCATGCTTTCTTGGTTGCACAGTAGCTTTGTAAATTTTCTAACTTATAAGGCCTCATCACGCTATGAAATGCAAACTTCTGTTTTGCATTGTTTAAATGTGTTGGATCAAAACTAGCTATGGATGTGCAATGGATACACAGTATCCACAGGAGGGCTGTATTGGACGCTTGCATGAACCCATTAATTTCCATATTTAGAAACTAACACAACACAAAATCATGCTTCTAATCAGGCATTTGTGTGTACATGTGCATATTTTCATAAACTATGTTTTTGCCATTTTTATTTCTCGGCAGATATTTCTAAATGGTTACAACTACAATTAACTCTTTCCTTAACTAAAGGTATGTTGCTGTACTTGCTTCTTAATACATTTCTCTTACCTTCCACCCCAGCCCTAGTCCCAGCCCAACAGAACGAGCTCCACCCAGCTTGACAGAGGCGAGACCTGTTGTGACCAGAGGCACCAGGAGCGTTTGGATTTGGTTAGCTTTGTTGGTAGTGCTAGCTACTCTCCTGGCCCTGTTGGCGACCCTGATGTTACAGCCTGCAGCGGATGCCGCTCCGGTGGGAACCGGTGACTCCTGGATGACCATCCAGCAGCTTCTGTGGCCGTACACGGGGTTGAGGCACAACGGGCAGCCTCCTGTGTGATGCGGGTTCACATAGTCGCAGCAGCAGGTTTTAAGGTTGATGCGGAGACATTCAAAAAGACATCAAATTTTACTACCTTATTGGTGGATAAAGAATTGGCATCTCCAGAGGAATATGCTGAACTAGTGGACAGCTTGGAGCTTTGTAGGAATGCTGTGTATGCACCTTGTCTAATTGTTGTACCAGATGCTCGGCAACCAATCAGAGTGGAGATTTGCATCAGGATGAGATATGCAGTCTGCACTGATGCTGCCTTTTTAAAAGACTTTTTTGGAATTGATCAGTGTATTTTTATGGGCAGTTTGAAAGAGTATTGAGAGATGCTATTTTAAAAAATATTTTTGTTAACTTATTATTTTACAGTTTTACTGCTGTAGCCATTTATGTACTTTTTTTGATATCATTAACTGTTACACTTTTAATCCTGAAGAAGCTGTTGGTTTGGTGTTCATTGTTATGAATTCAAATGCTTTTGTATGTTTCAGAGAGAAGGAGAAAAACTTTGCACAATAAAAGAAACTGATCTAACTATTTTTATGATTTACTGCAGAAAAACATGTTAATGCAATAAATTAATATTTCGCAAAAAAATTATTATTAAATTATAAAAACCTTCTTACCCTCAAATGCTTTTTCTAATGGTTTTTATTAAGTATTTTTTGTATTGTTTAAAAAAATCATGCTTATCATTATGATTATTTGGATTTATTTAGATTGACTACAGATTAATTTGTTTATGATTTTTATAGGTACAGATTATTAAATCGGGTATCTCAATTATTTAATTCAGTCATTTAAAAAAAAAAAGTTACTTTGCTTTTAGGGATAATATCGGACAAGTTTTCTATTTTTTTACTATTGGTTCGTTTTTTAATGTGTCCTCTGTTTTCAGGCACATGTGAACACACGTGTTGCACACAGAAGCTTCTGCACTACATCTGTGTAAAGATACTGAGATTGTTGAGTTTTCTCTAGGCCTTCACCACTCATGTCCTGTCTGAGCATGTGCAGAAATGTGGAGTGGAATTCGCTGTACTCGGCCAGCTCAGGAGAGAAACTGTCATCATGCTCCTTCATCTTCAGCCGCTGACTCCTCTGAGCACCAAGAAGATATAGAGACCACGCCTCTTCTGACACAGGCCCCGCCTCTAGATGCTCACATGCCTGTGGAAGGATGTTAAATGTCAAAAGTACCTGCTTAGTGCTTACAAAAATACAGTTTATCGGTGTATTAAGAATAGACTTGAAACTTACTTCTTCACAAATACTTAAAGAAAATGTTTTTAAGTTTGACATCAAATATTAAGTAAAAAATATTGATTATAATTATTTCATGTAGTATATTCATGTTACATAATCAATCAAGTATAGAGAAAATCTGAATAGAATAAGTTTTTATTCAAAAGGGAGCATTCTAAACAATACCTGAAGAACAAGATGCTCTTGCCCGCATTGTATGTTCCAGCGACTCCAGGAAAAAGCCACGGCTGAAGACATTAGAGCCATTTGTTCATACACTGCGTGCTCTATTAATGGATCCTAGAGATAAAAAAAAAATCAATACACAAATACGATTGACAAACAGAAATTTTGTCACACTATAAGAAACAAATACAGAAAGTTTCAACATTACCTTAGAGTTAATGCTGACGTACTGGTCTGAATACTCGTTCACAAATATATTAATGCCGTCTCTTTTCATGGCCTTCTGGAGTGCTGATGGACTCATCCATTTGCCCAGCAGGTGATCCAGTTCCTTAGCGTTCTCCATGTGCAGCATGCACTCCTTACCCTGAACAAACACTTTCGTAAATTCTAATGTTGAGTTTTGACTGTCAATTTCAACAATTTCTTAAATGTGATCATGTTTCTTGTAAAAACAGGCAAATCTCAATATTTATATGCACATTTTATACAGTTGATCGTACATTGTGGGCTGTGAAATACTACACTTTCAAAATAAAAAATAATGGCTTTCATTTTTCTGAGCAAAACAGATATTTTAAAGAATATGGGTAACCAAATTCACTGTCCCGGTTCACTTTTGTATCGTGTTGGCACAAAACCAATGCAAGTCAGTAGGGTCTAATGGTTTCAAAGACCAAATTTCTTCAAAATATCTTCTTTTGTCTTCTGCGGAAGATAGGACGTCAAGGGGATGTGTAAATAATGACAAATATTTGATTCTTTCCCTTTTATTCTTGACGTAACTTATCTTTAGATGACTAAATCTTGCCTTGATAGTAATGCTGGTTTCAAAGAGAGCTCCAGTGATTGTGAACAATGCAGAGTCTTGCCCCAGCGGCCTTAACTCCCATGACTGGAAAGGCATGTTAATGTAAGACTCCTGAAGTAAAGTAAAAGCGTAGAATGTGTTCATCTGGAAGGAGATGCTGCGGGCCTCTGCGTCATAAGACGTCTCGGAGATGCAGTCTGTTCTCCAGTGTTGACCTGCAGTAAATCAGTTACCAGTAAGACTTATAGTTTATTAGAAGCTGTGGTTAATCTTTAAGTGTGCTACACTGTATGTATACTGTAAACCGGTCACCGATAGGATCCCAGCGTGCCACCTGTGGCTCCTCCAGGAACATTATTGAGTCAGGCAGACTAATGCTGACCCCCACTGGTGGAGAGGCAACAGCACTGCTTTCATCCATCCTATCAGAGGTAAAAATCTGAACAGGAGACTCCTCTGGGGGATAAGGGAAGATCTGGAGACCTATATCCAACAACTGAAGAAACACACAAACACATATTGCACTTTCCTTTTATATCTGAGGTTTGACCTAATCTTATGATTTACCTCTCTCATCTCCCATCCCTTCACTATGTGAGACTGGGGTGGTATATGGAAAACATCGAAGTAGAAGACTCCGCCCAGAGGTGTGTATTGCTGCAGGTCTACTATGTGCACGTCAGAGCTGTCAATCACAGGGTCAGGAGGTGATGGGGTGGATCCATTTTGATCTGCAGACAAATTAAGCAATACACCATTCAAAACGTTATTGTAGTTCTGTAAATAATTGTTTGTTTGGTTGCAATACAGCAAGTAGTAAAATGAAGATCACAAAAGATGATGAAAAGGTGACATCCTACCTGCTGCAACTGCCGAGGAAAGTTCTTCTGCCACGTTCTCCGTCTGACTTTCTTCTCCTCCTAACAGCGGCATGGAAGAGCTCTTCCTTCCCTCCTTATATGAGCTCACACTTACAGCACTCTGACAAACACATACACTACTTTAAAAAGTGATTGTTCACCCCGAAGTAAAAATGGACTTTCTGGCTCTTCAAAGCTTTCTTCGAAATGTCTTCTTTCGTGTTCTTTGCAAAAAAGTCATATGGATTTCAAATGGCCAGGGGAGAAAATAAAGACACAATTTGCCTTTTTCTGGTAAACTATTACTTAAACCCTAGATCTTACTACAAACAGGCACTTGATCACATCTAATCAATCACCTTTCTGCTCTGTGATCCGACCGATCGCTGTTCCTCCTCAACCTGATTTGTGGTAGTTGCTTCATCTCCATCTACGTTGTTGGTCTGTTCTGCTAAAGTGATTTCAGTGATCGGACTGACAGGGCCCGCCATCATTGTCTTTTTATTTTTTATCTGTTCTCTCTCGCTGTAGTGGGACAAGTGGTCATAGCGTGTGTGAAGGATCCGAACTGCGACGTCGCTCATGGCCAGTGGCCTAGGCAGCTCAAAACCCAGACCCGCCTCAGGAAACTGAACACCTTTGGTTCTGTGGATTCAAAATATTGAACGTTTTTTTCTTTGTGCCCTGCAAATGCAAAATTTAAGTCAAGATTATAAAAAGTTTAAACATGAATTAAGACCAACCTTGATTTTTTGCTGAAGTTTGCCCACAGACAGAGAGTGATGTTAACATCTTGGATCACAGTCTGCATGTTTCCGGTTTCAATATCAATAATAGAATTTGCGCACTAGATATTTGGCAAAAAGTACATTATACTATATCTTATATTCAATAAAATGGTTATAAGCTGTGTTTTGTGTAACGTTAAGACTCTTACTTTCAGAAGCTCTTCTGTGGCCTTATCCAGTTTAAAATGGATAAGATTCTGTAAAGTCAGAAGTGTTTCTTCATAATGCTGCAAAATGCACGGTTCTGGACTGTCACTCAAAAGAAAGTCCAGCTCATCTGTAAGCTATCAGAAAGAATATAGTCTCTATATTGCATCTCTAGTAATGATAATAATGTTGTGTAATGTATTGTAGACCCGAATTAAAAAACAAATTTAATTACGCACCTGAAGAGCAAGAGCACACTTCTCCAAGACCAACTGGATTTGAGATTCTGAGTCCTCTCTCCATAAACTGATCAATGTGTTGATTTCTGTCTTGACTGATGGATCCGGACTTCCATCACAACGCATATAGCGATCCCACTGTGAACACAAAAGATCATCCGAAAACGTAATGGTTCACAAAAAATTTAACTTCTGTTCTCATTTACCCATCTTCTTGAACCTGTATGTTTTTTGGAACACATAGAAACATTTGAAGAATGTTGGTAATGGGCACCCATATCCATATAAAAGAAGCGAATGGTACCACTGGTGTCAATTACCAACTTTCTTCAAAATATCTTCGTTTGTGTTCTGCGAAAGGAAGAAAGTCATTCGGGTTTGAAACGACTTTGAAATCCCTTTTAACTTTATAAATCCATGCATGCTTAAGACATTTAGATGAAGTCTTGTACCTTTGCTTTCTCTCTGCATTCAGATTCCCATAAGACGACAGCAACGTGATTCTCATCTAAAATACGCCGTAGTTCATTCAACTCATCTTCTCTGCGCTCCCTGTCCTATGAATCAGACATTGATAAAAATACTTGGATTAGTCAATTCATCCGTACAGTAAGCTCCTGCTCGATGTGAACTACGACCTGCAGGAACATTGCTCGCGTTTATGATGGAAGCAGACCTTTAACTCGAGTAGCTCTTGTTTCTCTTGCTCGATTCGTTCTCTTTCCAGTCTCTCCTGTTCCTCACGCTCGGCAATGATACGAGCTTCCTCTGCGCACAATAACACACTTAACACTCGAAGAAACTCCGTATATCTTGTATAATATCTCACATAGATCAAACCTCAATCATATTGTTTGCTTGAATATGTGTACAGATGTATGTGTGCTATCAGGGCATTGACGGTTTGATGGAAGAGTTGAGAATGATGGACTAGAACATGTCTTCAATTATGTCATATATTAAAATGGCATAAGTGGGCACATCTTCGGCCTGGCACCGGGAGGATTTACCAATTTCTTTCAGTTTCTGCTCATCTGCGTCTCTCTGCAGTCTCTCTTTCTCGGCCTTGCTGATACGGCCTCCTTTTTTCGCAGACTGTATTGAAAAAAGGCCACGATTACAACATTCGTGTATTCAGACACTTTATTAACAATTGTTTATTTGACATATACATACCTGTCTTTCCTTTGGTGGCTGTTTAAAGAAAAGTGGGAAAAACAATGAGATGAACATAAAATAAAAAAAAATTTCTATTAGCTCTATTATTGTATCTTAAAAAATAACTTTATGTGTTTTAGAAATTTGAGTTTAGAAGTCATTTGAGTAGAATTATTTACAATGATAAACTCGACTCACCATATTCACAACCTCTTAAGCGTCATGTCACCAAGGCAACGGCGCATGCGCCATCGGTGATCAGCGATGCAAAAATAAATCAAAACACGTATTCACAAAAATAAATAAAAAACAAGCAAACGAAACAATTTTAATCTCGTTCTGATGCAAGAAAAAATTAGCGTTTCACTAAAGTTTTGTTGATTTTTTCCTTGTAACGAATCTGCATCAACTAATATTACTGCCCCCTTGTGGTACCAACGATGACGCAATAGCACCGTTTACCACAAGATGGTACAAAAGATGAGTCGTGTGAGCACACTTACTATTAATCTGCACTTCGGTGTACTTTTAGTTTTAAGTGTTTGTTTAATTTTTGTGTCGAATGTTATTTCTCGCATTAGTGATTGATTTACGTGATGACGTCAGTAGGGCCTGACGTCGTGATCATAGTAACGTCACCTGAGGCGAGAACGTGCAAGAAATAACAATGTAAACTTCTTCCTAATTGCTGTTATAAACATTTATTTATTAGTGTTTTAAAGACAATTACGTTTTAATGTTTAAATGTTTTAAGTTCTCTCTCTTATACAGAATATTTGGTAAGGGTTAAACACTGAATATAAACTTTGGTTTATTGCTAATATTTGTGTTTTTTAATCCATTTTTTGTTCTTATTTTACAGTGACAGCTTGGGTTAAGTTTTATTATTCAGAATTATTAATATTTTATTATTCATTATTTAAGAATAAACCCTACTAAGCAAAACTTGTATATTACTTAATTAAAAAAGTGTTTGACATTGACTGAATATTAAAGGAAGAACATCAAATAATACAATTGACTCCTTTGAAGATAATCAAATATAAAATAATATTTTTCTGATTACATACGTCTCATTTTCCCTTTCCCCCCCTAATTTTGCCTTATTATTTGTTATTATAAAATCAAATAAATGCATGTGTGAATAAGTGTCCCAAAACCTTTTTCCGGCAGTGCATGTGTGCTCCCAAAAGAGTTGTCTTGACAATAATCACCTTGTGTTTCCTATTCTTGTGACAGTTTCCGTGACCATTGGTTGGATCGTGGAGTAAAGCTGGCAGAAGTCTCCCATCCAGCCTTTTTGGAACCTGTCCACACAGCCAGGCTGTTCTTCAATGCATTACGCTTTACAGGTCTGTTCTTAACATCTGGAGTTTTATTCGTGCGCTCACACACCACATGTGTATCCAAACTCTAAAACAGGAGCGTGACATTATCCTTTATAACACAGCCACTTGTTGTATATAAAGACAATCTCATTGTTGGATTGCTGCTGTTGTTTGTAAACAGGTGACCCTGGATATGAAAAGCAGGCTATAGTTGGAAAATCTTATTCTGAGATAATGAACATCGAAATTGGATTTCAGCCTTTTATTTGATTATAATTTAAATCTTGAACATGTCCTTGCTCGGTTAATATTTAATATATCAGTAAGGTCGTGGCCTGGTGGTTCGAGTCTTGGACTCGTGATCTGAAGGTTGCTGGTTCGAGACTCGGTATCAGCGGGAGACCAGGACTGAGGTGAATCCCTTGAGCAAGCTACTGGACCCCCGACTGCTCCTGGGCGCCGCAGCATGGCTGCCCACTGCTCCGGACTGTGTGTTCACAGTGTGTGTGTGTGTGTGTTTACTTACTGTGTGTGCACTGGGATGGGTTAAATGCAGAGCACAAATTCCAAGTACGGAACACCATATTTGGCCACACTTCACTTCACTACAGTGTGTGCCATGACCTTCACATATATCTAGAATATATTTTCACTAATTGTTCTTAACAAAAGGTATAAAAACTTTATTATTGGAAAATATCTTTCTTCTGCAAAGCACAAAATAAAGTATTTTGGAAAATGGTAGTAACTGACGCACATTCACAGAAGATTTGAATTGCTGCCACAACCACGGTTATCCTCAGTTAAATGGTTTCTTCAAAATATTGCCTCTAGTCTCCTGCAAAGTCTCATGACAAAGATAATTGTATTTAATTTATCTCTTCAAAGTCTATCTACCTATCCTAAATCATCTGTTTCTTCCTTTTTTTAGCTCTCTTTACTGCCAGACTGCTAAAGAAACAGTTCAGGTGCAACATCCTTATGGTGTGGCATTGCAATTGTCACTCCCTCATTGACACATGAGGTGTGTAAAGGCCCAAATCAAGTAAGTTCCTTCATTATGTATAGTACTTTAATTTGAAATAGGTGTTTTTATCAGAACAAAACAACTATTCCTCAACACTTAGCTTTACCAAAATTAAAACTCACTAACCAGATATTCTTGGTGTGGAGCCCCACAGCCAGGTCAATACTGAATCTGTTATTTGTATCATTTTGTACTTTTAATTTCGGATGGATGACTCTTTCTCTTTCATTAACACTTGTTTGAGGTTTAACATAGGCTGTTTGTGTTCACACATTGCTTTTATGCAGCTGGTGGAGTTGCTTGACCCATTACTGTATGTTTGATATGATAAAGAGTCATTTACATACGTCCTCACTCCGGGTTGATTGTTTTCCTCCATTTGATTTATCTGTGTTGTTTACGGGCCAGTTGAACTTACGATATCAGACTCTGACGTCTGTGTGTGACTTGATCGGGTCATCTGATCATCGTCTTTCTGGAAGTTATTTTTTTAAGTGACAGTGGAGGGCTAATGTGGGATTAATGGTTATCCAGAGAGAGGCAGTGAGTAGATAGGGCCAGACATTTCCTTTCAACTCTCTCATTATGCTCAGTTTGTAATTACACGAAACCTAATTATTGTCCCAGGCTTTTGTGATCTTCAAAGCCAAGATGTGACAAATAAAACGGCCTGAGTGCAAGCAATGCAAAAGGAAAAAGCGCTTAATGAACAATGAAATCGACAAAATGCCCAAGAAAAAAGGGAGATTGGGGCGGACATTAAATCTGTTGACATTTAATTTGCCAGCGAAACGGAAAACGCACTTCGTTCTGTAAGACAACATTTGGACGCAAACAAACGTGTCGGGTTTGAGGAGAAGAGAAGGATGAAAGATGGGTTTACTAGCACGTCTCTTAGTCTCTCTTTCATGTTAATTAGAAATCACAATCCCTTTGTTTCCTTCTGCTGGCGCTTATTTATTTTCCTATTCCGTCCATTAGAACAAATTTGCAACATGAGACACAAATAATTGGATTTGTCTCCATGGCTGTCGTAGATGGGGGATGTTTTTTATTTTTTTATTTTTCCTGTTGTTCAGTTTGCAGATTTGTCATTGGATAATTCGTCTTTCTAACTGTGTTATAGAGAGAAGATTGTCAGGTCTTTGGTGATCTCTTAAAGCCTTGGTTTTATGCCTTACTGTACATTTATATTTATTTGGAAATTTGGAAATGTTATAACTTGAAAATTAAGTATCACACAATGTCCTTGGCAGCCTAGTGCTATGTCATGGAGTCATTGGAATTGACACAAGTCTTATGATGAATATATTTTTATAAATATATTTATATATTTATTTTGATAACATTATTAAATGAAACATAACTCTCTGTCCAATACAACAAGAGATGTTGTTTCAGATATAATTAGTAAAATACCATCACATCAATTCCATTAAGTGATAAACAATTTACACTTGTTTAAAGGAATAGTTTCCTTTTGACATTTTCTAACCAGTTTGACTTTTTTCCTCCTGTAAAACACAACAGAACAGGAGACATTTTAAAGAATGTTGACAACAGAGAATCATTGGTTTCTATTGGCTTGAATTTATTAATGATGTGCATGGTTTATGGTCACATTCTATAAAATATCTTATTTTTTGTTTTTCAGTAGAAAGTAAGTCATACAAGTTTGAAATGATAGAGTCAGTGTTTCTTTAGAAGTTCCTCAAAATATAAACATTCTGTCATATTTAACAATCTTTTATGGTGTACAAGAACACATGGACCATTTTTTTAACTATTCCTATTTCACAGGCTATTTTCAGGCTCATTTTAGCCAACACAAACATACTATTTTACCATAGCAATACAATTGCTTTCTGTGAATAACAGAAAGAGGGTGAGTTCACTGAATATCTATTTTGATGTTTATTTTGATTCACAATTGTTTACACAAAACCAACAGTTTGCTTCTTAAAACTGTGCAAATCCCCTTTCACTTGCATTGGATGGGAAAAACACCTTTTCTGATTCTACACAATAAAAAAGTCATGGGGTTGGAACAATACGGATCACTTAACAAGACATAAACAACATCAGGCTACAAATACTTCCTGTTTCAAAGACATTCTTGTAAAACTTGAATGCAGGTGCAAATGTTCAGCTGGTTATAAATTTATGTTAGTTATGAAAGAACATGTGTATTGTTGTTTATGTCTTGCAAAATGTTTTACACGTGAGTAAACATTAGGAACAATTTTTTTTCATTTTCTCATGCTTTATTTGTCAACCCCTAACTTTTTGTTTGAACATTTCTGAAGCATCTTTTAGCAAGTGTATGTCTGTGCTGTAAGGTGTAGCGAGACCAGGTAGAGATCAGGGAGGAGGAGTGTTGGGACTGTGGATTGTAATGATGTATGAGAGGGTTTGTTGGAGAGCATCTCTGCTGCAGGGATGAAGCTGAACTCTGTCTCGCATTCACTTCCTGCTCCACTGTCCTATGAACAGGCTTTACACACATTCATCATTATAACGTGCCCTACTTACTTTAGACATCATTAATTCATTCATGCCTCTCTCCCAAACTCACACACATACATAGACATAGGGTCCCAGGAAGGAAGAGAATTACAACCCCCTTGCTTAAATTTCCAGAGACAAAAGAAGTTCTCAACTGGCAAGCTTGAGGAGAGAACGCGAACCCGAATTGGTGTGAACAACCCGCTTTTGGACTCGGCTCAGGTGTGACTTAGTGATAAAGTGTCGGTGCGTTCACCAGCACAGGTGACAGAAATGGCTGCCAGCTCGCCGTGTGAGTGCGAAGCCACCAAAGGTTTTGGAAAGCATTCAAACTCATCAGCATAATAGATCAGATTAAAACTGCAAACGCTTGACAGCGCCAAGCCAGCGGGCACTCGCCATCTAAATGTTCCTGTAAATCTCGGCTTAAACAATGTTACTTGGATCAGGTCCAGAAAATTGTTTCGCTCCTTCCGGGCGTCGGAAGTCAAGAGGGGTTTATTGTCTGTGTACATCTCGCCCAAAATTATTTTGACGTTTAAGACACAATTAAAAATGCATGGATGTCTTTATTATATGATAAAGTATCAAGTGGAATCTGTTAAAGAGCATACGTATATTTTTAAGCAAAACATTTCATAAAAAGATGAAGGTAGTTTAAAGAATGTTGGCACCACTTCTACCAACACAACACTAATGCCGTTGTCCGGTTACCCAACATTCTTTAAAATATCCTTTTCTGTGTTCTGCTCAAGAAGGAAAATCATGTCTGTATCATGTCACTTCTGTTTGGTTACAGTGTTTAAAGTATTTTCTCATGTATTCTGCTTAAGAATGTCAGTACTCATCTACTTTCATTACTTTTATAGAAGATGCCAACATTCTTCGAAACATATTCTTCTGTCTTTTTCAAACGAAAGAAAATAATTCAGTTTTGAAATGACCGAAGAGTGGGTAAATGATAAAATTTTCGTTTTTGGTAAAATCTCTCTTTAATATAAATAACTGACCCTTTGGACATGATCATGAGCTTGAGCTCAAGTGTCTTAAAGTAATTACTAAACTGCAAATGTAACATTTTGTAAAGTTGAACAGATGTAATGAAGTTTTGTCCCCAAAGGTACATTTTTCTCAACCTTGACCTAACATCCTATTGTACCCACCTTGTAGAACTGATAACCTCTGTTCTACTTTAAAGAGTTTGGGCAAATGTGATATTTCTAATGGCTTTTTCTCTTTTCCCATGCTTCTAAACTTTCCTTCCTAAACCATGCTCTCTGTGGGGTGGGGGTCTTGGATCTTTTTGCCCTTATTGAGGCCAGGCTAGTTTGGCTCGGTCTCCCTCAGTGTTGCAGCTGTCCTTCTGACTGACCTGGTATTCTGCCCAAACATCCTCTCTCTCATCTGTACCCTTGTGTGGTGTCCCTCACATGCAGTCAAATCTATAACCTCTCACAAGCATACAGTTTTGTGGTTTAGCATGGCTCTGCTTGCACAAAAGTTCAGTTCAGCCCATGATGTGGTCTTTTGTAGCACATTCTCTCTCTGTATCCCTAAAGACACTTTCCCAGCCTTCTCTCTCCTTCCTTGCCCTCTGATGCCCTAATGGAGCTCATCTTTGTCTGTCTTACCCACTGGGGCTGACCCTAAGGGGAGCATCTCTCGCTTTATCCCCTGAGCCACACCAGACAGTTTCTGTACCCTTTCACCTCACCCGGCCTCGCCCGCTCGTCACGTTCCAAACGCCTTCAGAGAATGTTTTAATTGTCACTTTTCATTTAGATGGAGAGTGACATCTCGGAGCGGACAGGCGGGAAAAAGGCGGACCGCAGTAATCATGGGCGATGAACACAGCTTACACGCTGCAATAATCGTGCGCACACACACACACACACACACACACCACACACACACACACACAATCCACAGGAAGCTGTTTGTGATGAGCTGTTCCTGCGTTTGGCTCAGAGCACCAGGAGGTTCTCCGCTCTGCTAGGCCATAATCTGATTTGACAAGCGTAATGCTGTCATCTCAAGTTTGTCCGATTTGAAATTCTAATTAATGAACTTGCAGCCACTTTTGCGTTGTTTCTGTTATTTGGCAGGGTTTGTCTTCCATTTGTCTTTTCTTCTTACTTTCATGGCTTTTTGTTCTTTTGACTAATTGACCCCAGAGCCCCGGTTGTGATGTTATCGTGAATAACAGAAGGAGGGTTCTGGTCTTGTAATTAAACCTTGCATAAGTAAAGGCATAATGACTTGAGATTGCCATAGCTGATGGCTTTGAGTGTCAGCAGTTCTGATAATGGCTTCTTAACATTTTGTTGTTCTTTTTTTGATTGTTTGTTCAGTTCCAGTGGCCTTTATGCATCTTAGGGTCGTAAAATACAAACTTATGTTCACAACAATAATGAAGCCAAATAAAAGCTAACTTAGTATGTGTGTATAGGGTAAGAAAATGTTAATTATGCTTTAGAGTTGTTTTTACTGGTCATTTTACTTTTTTTACTCATATGTTATTTATATGATCGATGATGTACAAGGTCATAGAAAAACAATATTTAATATTTAGCTGAATTCTATTTTGTTTCATAGAAGAAGGAAGGCCATTATGAATATTATTAAGTGACTTAATTATAATAATGATTGTACTTATAATAATAATAAAATAAAATAATAATAATAATAATAAAATAACAATTGTCATAATAATGTTATTTTTTTTACAACAATAATTTAAAACCAATACTTGTTTTGATCATTTAGAGGAATTATTTGTGTAAAAAATAATAATCAAATTAAATCTTACATTATTATTATTTTTATTATTTATTTACATTATTTTATTATTATTAAGCCTCTGTCATTTTATTTATTATTATCTTCTTAATATTATTCTATATATTAATAAATTAATTTTATTTAGTAACTTTTTTAGTAGTATTAAATGTAAAATGTTGTTTTACAATAAAATGATTATTGTAAAAATTTAAAAATATTATCATCATTATTTCTTCTTTTTGTTATTATTCTTGTTATAATAATACCACATACAAGGCATCTTTCAAGGAACAAAACACTCTTAAAAAGACTAAAAACTTTTATTAATATAAGTTGTAATGACAACCATGTTTTTGGGTAATATTTCTTTAACCCAGCTGCTGTCTGTGTGTTATTTGTCTTTACACCACCAGCAGGTGGTGGTAGCGCACTTACCGGTGCTTGTTGGGTCACTCCCATTCTATCTGTCACAGCACGACTCATTCTTCATATTTCCATCTCTGAGCTTTTTGGGTCTCTGCCAGTCAGAGTGAAAATGGATGTAGAACTAATCTATTTTCATGGATGTCTTAATCCCCTAATACAGTGATGAAATCATTAAATCGCAAATCATCATCATCTCCTGCCTCTCTACTCCGCCGTTGCTTTTAATGTTTAAATAACAGGGCTTGATGAAGAGCTGCTTTGGGCCTTTCACGCGCTTTTGTGCCGCGTTGTTGCGACATTAGATCCATGCTTATGGACTCTTCTCATATATTAGCTGGATTTGCGAAATTTTGAGCCCTTTTTACTTTTTTTACATTTAAAAGAATAAAGCAGCCTTGCTGTAATGCATGGAAAAAATCACTCATTTTCCATAAAGCGTCGTCAGGGACAGGAACTTATGTTTCCTGTCACTTTTAGCTTTTTCCGTTTTTACTCTTTTCCTCTGACGAAATTACCTTGAATATTCCTTGGATCAGAAATTGGTCTGAGAGCGTTTCATGGTTCTGCTTGGATACTTTGACGTGTTTACAAATGCATAACAATTTTGCATCGTAACTTGTTCCTTGGGATTTCTAAACTTTTGGTTTACAAGTTTGGTTCTTCAACCGCCCCCTGGTAACATAATTAACTTTACATCAATAGCAATGTCATTTTCTCTCAAATATATAGCGCCTTGGTGATTTTCCTGTACTCTCAAAACACAGGAAAGAACTGTCTTGAAACAGTAGGACATCTCATGGGGCGCAGAGACCTTGGTCAGTGACCCGAATGACTCTTTAATATCATGCCTTGTCCTCGATTGCTAACAGATGACTTTGTACGGCTTGGCATCTCTGCCTTTTCCTGAGAGTGTAGCAGTCTTCCCAATCACCTTCATCAACAGGGGCCTTGTTTGAGCGTGGGGGGTCCGATACGGTTCAGGAACAGAGGAGGGGGCTTTCAGGGAGGTTCTGCCTGGGATCAAGCTCAACGAATGAGCATTTGATGGGGGGAGAAATTCTCAATGGTGAGCAAGCCTCTTCAGGGCTTTGGCGCGGCCAGGCTTGCTGCAGGTGGGTGTGTAAACGGCGCTCATGTGTTGGTCTGTCTCTTAATGTGTATTTGTGTGACTCAGATTGGCCATGTCTGTGCCAGCCCAGCCATCCAGCAAACCATCTCTATGTCAGTCAAGGAGCCATGGGGCATTTCAACCAGCGGGCATCGTTGCACGCCAGGAGGTGCCAGCACTGGAGCACAATCTCATTCTCTTGAGCAGTAGCGATGATCGTTCTTGTATTCGGTTATGTTTGTTTAATATTTGGCTTTTGTTTAGTTAGAAATGTAGTTAATGGTTTACTGTATAAAGTAGATTACTGTATACTGTAGAATTTAAGTCATATATCTATCATCTCTCTCTCTCTCTCTCTCTCTCTCTCTCTCTCTCTCTCTCTCTCTCTCTCGCTCTCTCTCGCTCTCTCTCTCTCGCTCTCTCTCTCTCTCATGCAGAATTAAAAAATTGGTTGAGATTTTTATTTTCATTTTTTTTTTTTTAATACAGCTACTTTTGGTAGTTTCAATATAAATCTTGACATGACCAGTGCCATCATGCTGAATATACACACATGCTAAAAGTGCTGTGGATCATCCAGTTTGAAAGAGAGCAGTCATACACATGTGTATTGTTGTTAAGGCAGTGGCCAAGTAAAGCAGTGAACCCTTCAGGACCATTTGTTGTTGAAGGGAAATGAGAGAATAAGAACCTTGAGTTTCACATTACCCTGATTTATTGCCCAACCAGTCACAGAGGACGACAGTCAGTAGATTTGTTAAATGCGATTTCTTTAGATTTTCATTGCTGTTTACCTGTTGGCAAACTGATTTCCAGTGTTTATAGCTCCATAACAGTATAAGTCATTGACTTTGCAGAAGGTGTTTTGCCTTTAAAGAATGCCACTTGCTCATATCCTTACATTCGGATTGTGCAGAGAGAGAAGATCCCTAAAATAACAATACCAGGTTTTATCTTTAAACTTGA
Organism: Triplophysa yarkandensis; assembly: GCA_033220385.1. NCBI lineage: Eukaryota > Metazoa > Chordata > Actinopteri > Cypriniformes > Nemacheilidae > Triplophysa > Triplophysa yarkandensis. Next base: position 6,814,602 of record CM065678.1, read on the forward strand.
GGTTTTACTGATCTTTTTAGCAGGACTTATTGTGCCCTGGATATGCTTTTGGGGAACAGTGGAAAGGACAATAAATTAGAGTCATGTTTATTTAAGTCCAGTTAAATTATGTTCCATATTGACAGAAATAAGGCCCAAACTGCAGTTAGAGGGCTACAGTTTTCTTTAAATATGGTTTATATTTTGAAATTGAGACTAATTATGAAATAGGCTAAAAAAATGGGATTTTAACCAAAATTTTGCTAAATGACTAAATGCAAATGTAAATTTCACTTAATTGAGTGTAACTTAACTCAGTTAATGTTAAATATATTATAATCATTAAAATTCATAAATTGAGTCATTTAAAACCAATGTGACTTTTCTCTGCAGATCTCAAAGGAAGTTTTTCATAAAAATGTTGGAATCTGGCACACATTTACTTACATTGGTTTTGTGTCTATACAGTTAAAGCTAAAAGTCCCACTGCTGTTTAGTTACCAACATTTTTCTAAGTATCTTCTGTGATATGCAGAAAACATATTAATTTTTATATCAAATGTAGTTTTTGAATACCTTTTGTATAGATTTCATTATTTAGCCCATGCTCCAAAAGCTTAGAGAATTTAATTTTTTTTATTTAAAAAAAACATTAATAATGCAAACGTTTACATCATATGCAAACTGAAATGAATACATTTGTGTTAAAGAGAACTAAATGCTTAACAATGTTTTTAATATCACAACAACCTGTCCAAAACTTTGTTATTTAAAAAGATTGCATTCTTAAAATTACATTGTTGCATATAGAGGGAAATTTACAAAGGTAGAGGGATAGATAGAAGTCTAAAATTTGGAGGCCCAGGTGCGTGTGTGAGGTCTCTCTCCCCTCCATCAATTTTGCACAATGCCTCGAGGCAGCCATGGGACTTTGTGTTTCCTTCCTCCCTCCGTCCCACCTATTTTCTTCTCTCCTCTTCAATTTGCTCATCCACCACTCATTCTCTCTCTCTTTCTTTTTTTCTAGTCCTGCTCTCATCTTTCCTCAGAACTTTTCTTTGCCCTGCCTCTCTTCATTCTTCATTAAAACACAACATAACTCTTGTGTGTGTTTCTCTTCTTCCTCTCGTGGGCTTGAGTAATTGCCCTCTGTACCCCGATGCGGCAATATTTTCACTCGGCAACGACAACTGGCCGATAGCTAAAGAATAGGTATACGTGGCTTTATTGTATAAAGTTTTTGCTGTTTCTCGAATAAAATGGACACAGAGTGTTTAATTGCTTCAAGAGTGACCCTAATAACCTTGTTTCATACAGCCCACGGTCTGTCAGCGTTCAAGTCCCTGCTTCTTTTTCATTTGGGATAGAGATGAGTTGTAAGGCTGTAAAACACACAAGTAACACAGAGGGGAAGAGGTCAGGGCCATGAGTAGGATGGGGGTTTGGGGTTTGAAGAAGTGCTTTTTGTACTTCAATCACCAGACCTTGTCTTTATGATGTATTCATGGGTTGTTTCCCCACATAGATCCGTTGCCTTTGTCTGTCTGGTGTAATCCAGTGTGGACTGTATGCGGTGCCTGTGGAGTTGTTCATACCAGGGCATCGGGGGGTTTCTCTGTGTGACTTTTGAAGCGTTTCTCATTGGCCATGAGCAGTTTTCTTGTTCATCTTTGCTTGTCCTCTATTGTCTGCTGTCTTAAGAGTTGTTCTTCTTACTGAACTCTCTCTTCCTCTCTGTGAATTGGCAGGGTGTTAATCCAGAGGGCTGGATCTACTGCTCTAATCCCTGATGGAGTATAAGGGCGGGACTGTCTTTGAGAGGGGGTGTTAGTGTAGGTGAGTGCAGAAGCATCCTGACTGTTTAAACTGCACATGCCGTTTCACATTTTTTTTTGTTTTAAATGTAAATGAATTAAATTGAACAGATAGAACCATCAGTGTAATCCTTTACCTACTTGTCATTTCAAATGTGTTTTTTTGCCCTCCGTAGAACACAAAAGAAGATTAACTTTAAAAAAAAATTTACACATACAGTTGTTGTCTTTTTTTTTATCAACACAGAGAAATATATTTGGACAAATGCAGTTTTTGATTGGCTGTAAAAATACCTTTTTTTATATTGTTAAACCCACAATAAGATATTTAAAAAAAATCTGGGAGTATTTTTGAATTCCATTGAAAGTTTTCCTACCGTGGCAGTAAATGGGAACCAAAAATTGTTTGGTAGCAAGCATTAGGCTTTTTTCCTTGTTTCAATGAAACAAATAAATCTTTGCAGATTTATAAAAAAATAAAGAATAAATGGAATACTTGAATTAATAAGTTTAAACTGTCATTTACATACACTCAATGTTATTGTGTATTTTTTTAAAAGTGTAATAAAAATCCAAATACTTCTTGTGCTATAAAATAGTAAAATAATGAAACATTTTAAATCTCAGGTGTGCTACTTCAAGTAAAAAAAGGAGTTCAGAAGGTTTGCTGCTACAAACACATATATTCTGCATATGAATAAAATAAGTTGAACCCTCCCTAGCATTTCCTGATTGTTAAATTAAGACTACATAGCTATCTTCCATGCAACTAAAAACAACAGGCTGTCATAGTTAGATTTATGGAGAGAGAGAGAGAGAGAGAGAGAGAGAGAGAGAGAGAGAGAGAGAGAGAGAGAGAGAGAGAGAGAGAGAGAGAGAGAGAGAGAGAGAGAGAGAGAGAGAGAGAGAGAGAGAGAGAGAGAGAGAGAGAGAGAGAGAGAGAGAGAGAGAGAGAGAGAGAGAGAGAGAGAGAGAGAGAGAGAGAGAGAGAGAGAGAGAGAGAGAGAGAGAGAAATATAAAAAAAGCCCTGCAGATGGACATAAACAAACCATTGTGTGCCCGTGTTTCGCCAAACTATAGCTGCTGGGGTAACGGTTTCACTTCTTTTTCTCCATCCCCCTCTCTTTCTCTGTTAAGTTTGATTAGGTGACCACTGTTACATATTCCCCATTAGAGTCGAAATGGGCAGCCATTTCCTGTCAAAATAAAACGGGACACAAAGAGCTCATTCAAGACTCGGCCGGCCTCGCTGCAGAAGCTGTCCATGCCCCCCAACACCAGCCTGACTCACAGAGACCTAGCCAGAGACTGACACAGGCCCCAGCCCAAACACACAACATTTCCACAGCCTCCCAGGCCCCTTACACTCACTGACTCCAACTATTAATACACTGGGACATTGCTTATTTAGAGTGGAGGGTTTAAGTTTACACCAGGTAAAAATGCAATACTGGATTAATTTAGGTGCAGATTGTTTAATGCAAATATACACACACTGCTCACAACAGTTATTGCATGAACTGAAATTAAATAGCGCTTCTATAGCATTTATCCAGGTTTGTCATTTTGTCACTGGGACTTCTACCACAGAACACAAAAGAAGATATTTTCAAAAAATGCATTAACCGATCAACAGTGGCACCCGTTCACTTTTACCGTAGGGACAGGAAACCAATGCAAGTAAATGGGTGCCACAGTCACCAACAAAATATCTTCTATTGTGTTCTGCAGACAAAATAAAGTCATACAGGTTTGAAATGACAAGAGGGTAAATGAATGATAACACGGTTTTTATTTCTGGCTTAACTTTCACTTTAATAAAATAACTTGTTACAATGCCTTTACTGTGTGATGCTATTTGTAACTTTTTCAGCAGCTTGTCCCTATCTGCTGAAACTGTTTGGAAGAGAACACTTATTTCCCATTTGTGTTTAACAATGGCATAAAATGAAGGTGAGTATGTGAAAAAAAATTTTTTTTTGGTGATTGGTCCCTTTAATTAAAACCACCAAATTATCTTAAGTTACCCTTTAACTGACATGAGTGATACCAGATGGTGAGGATTTTTTGAGAAGTGTGTACTAACTTCTTTCCCGATAACATTACAAAATGGCAAAAAATCACTGAAATACAGTTTTATTCTAGTCTGTATATGGACCCCAACCTTATACAATGAGCAACACCAGTTCACCCTCCTTTTGAGCAATACTTTAACATAAATGTAAAATCTGTTTTTAATAATCTCGAAGTGTCTCTTAATGTGCATCACTCTGAATGACAGGAGTGACAGCACTGGAATAATATTATTCAGAAGTACTTGGATCACAAACTGTGTCTAGATCTGTTTTCCATCACAACGTTCAAAACCGGAGATGGAAAGTGTTAACAACACGTCTTTTATTTATTTATTTATTTTCACTAACTGCAAATAAAAACAGGTTTGTGTACCACTGCGGAATAGAAATTTGAGATGCCATGACATATCCAATCCATAGTGCTGAGATCTGTGCCCCGTTCACTTCTCTTTAAAGAAACGCTCTCCGCCATTTAGTGACCCATCTGGGCTTATGAGTTAAAACACAAGCTTGTTAAGGATCTCGTAAGTGAATCACGCCCATTGTATGTTAATACACCCATAACTGAATTACTGTGACAGCAGCCAGCCATATTTAGTTCCCTGTGCTTGGCAGTTGTCCCAAAGGGAGAAGGACAGTCTGCTTCGTAAGATCTCTCCCCCATTTAGACTTGAGGTATGACAAACAAACCCAATGAATGTTTATGCTAGCGAACGTCAGATGCAATACTATATATAGTCAAAGCCGAGTGACTCACAACTCATCAACAGATGTGGATGGTTTTGACCGATAAATATTCCATTCTTTGTGCCGGATGAATCATGCGTGCGGTTATTTTGGTGCGCTTTTCAACAGTAGGTGGTGCATGGGGTAAAATGTCTCCCACATAAGAGGCCTTTGTCAGACTAACACATCTTCTTGGTATTTTAGTGAAGTGCCCGATTCTTCTCATTAAGATTTCGCTTTTATCCAGAACAAACGGTTGTCAATATGGCCACATTTGGGCGTCAGATCTTCATCAGCTGGTCTGGTGTGCCGAATCTGGCTTGGAGGAGTTTAAAAGGCACGAGGAACGTTTGAGTGGCGTATTAAAGCTCTCGCTCTCTCTCTCGCCTTGATCTCTTACTGTAGCACACCATCTGCACATCTGTCGCACGACGTTAACACCGCCCGCCAACACAGTCTGTTTGTCCTATTCTCCGCATCCTTTCCCATCCTTTAAAGGTTAATAGAAATTTTTTTGCCACAAAAGGTGCCGTTTTGGAGAAACGAGCCCTGCTGCGGGAATAAGAGTAAATATGTCTCGCAGCGGCACGCAGGACCTCTGGGTTGGCTTTAGACAGAGGGTTTATACCGAAAAAATCCTGGGCATTTGTTCTCGAGTGGATCCGCCAAACAACACGCTGCAGCTAATGTGGGTGTGAAAGCTGCAATCTGCCAACAAAAACCTGGTTTTTGTGGGTCAGAGCATTGCAGCGTTAAAGAACACACTTTAGCGGTCAAAGGGTCTTCCTCACAGAGAAACGTGGCAGATTATTTCCTTGTTACACGTAAAAACATACGGAACATAAAGATTCCTTTGAATGGAGTGGTCAAAGTTGTTATTTTCCCATTTAGTGGGCATGTCTGCAGCGTAGATAGTCTCACAACTGAAATAGGTAACACAAACCCACGAGTGTCAACAGGAGACAATTATGTAAACAAGTATTCTATGTGCGCAGGGAACATAAAATACAGACTTTTATGTACACACAGAACATTGCAATGCTTGTCTGGGTTTTCTTTTTTAAAGGAAACAATATATGAGGGTCAATGACAAATAAGGACATTGAAGATCATGAGAAGGAGAAATCGTTTGAAAATCTAGTTTGCACCTAAGTTCTTGGGGATGCAGTCTTTTCATAAAAACGACAAACAACGAGAATAAAAATAATGTCCTTGAAACAGTCATAAGAAATTAATTTGATGTCTGCTTGCATGATTGTTGGCACAACATTAGATTTGAGACAAAAATGTTTAATTTGCAATAATATCATAGAAATATTATATTTGGAGTAATAAAAAATATATAAATATAAAAATATATGTTAATATTAACAGTACATTTTGTAATTTAAGAATTAAATAAAAGATAAATATATTTTTTTATAGTTTGGCGATATCAGAATTATTCAATGATTATATTGAAGTTTTATTATTATTTTTGTTTTTTCCAAATATAATTATTTCTTCTTTGTGTAATTACTTCACTGAAATGAGTTGTTTCAATTCCTCAATTTAATAATTTACATCCACTCACCGATTACATTTCTTAATCGATTCAATTGATACATAACATATTTAAATTTCAACAAATTTTGAAAGAAATTGAGTTAAAAAATCTTAATTTAAAAACATGGAACCGATCTACATGATTTAGTGATTGCCACAACTTTTTTTTAGGTGTAAATTTGGAATAAATGTATATACTATTTAATTTTAATTATTATATTATTTAATAAAATGACAGAAAAATACCATTCTATTATAAGAATAAATTAATATACCACCTATTTAAAACGTTTTTTTGACTTATTAGAGTTAGACTTCTTTTTGTTTTTTTTAAAACGTTTGTACCTTTTAAATATTTTTGCACCTTTTGTAGCTTTTGAAGGTGTTTTCAACGTAATTGAACTAACCCTAATACGAATATTACGACATTGACCCACTTGACCCTTTTGCTTATGTGTCTGTTTGTGTTAAAAAGAGTTCAAATGTTTAAAAAAAGAAAAAAATATTCAGTGAAACAGACGCGTGCACTCAAACTCACAGTGGGACATTACGTTGTTTCCGGTGGGACTGTATTCAGCTCTATATTAAGGCTGTGGGACTGGGACTCTTTGGTGAAAAACACTTCGTCTCATGGGGCTAACATTACTATGAGATTCTACCTGGAACAATGCGATCGGCCACGGACTGGCCGGCTCGCCCCCCTCACCCCTCCTGGCTGCCTCGGCTCTAGGTATCAGCCGCAGGAAGTCCCACGCAGGCACTTCCTGTTGAACGCCAAACAATGGCCATTGTCGCAGGCTGATATGGTGTGACCTCAGCTCCGTCTGCCATGCCTTGCTAACCATAAATCGTCCACCTTTAAACAGCTTGAACGGTGAAAGATTGACGAGACCCCGGCGCCGTCGGGCCCGAACAAAAACAAAACACAACTCGACTGCGGCGTAAACAGGCTTGTTTGTCCTCCTTTATCAGACGTTGGATGTTATCAGATGGTTACAGGATCATATTATGGTTCAGTACTTCCATTGTCAGTTCCACTATATTTCAATAGTCGGATCTAAGATGGTTGATTCCTGTTGCGATTCTTAACACCTACCAAGTGTCTAAAGGTCAAAGTACTGTCAAATAAAATGTACATTTAGAACCGTACAGAATGGATAACGTTCTCTTTTGCAACCCCCCTTTTATACACTGCAGCTGCTGCCATTATGCTTATGGGGATTAAACAAAACTCTCACACAATCTGTTTCTCTGTCTCTGCCGTTCCCTGACGCAACACAGGGTTGCTGTTTTTACCTGAAGAGGTGAGGTGTTGTTGTAGTGGTGCCGTTTGTTTTGTGCATGGTGTGGATAAATCATTTCGGAGCTGGACAAAGGGATTTTGAATGAGAGTGTTGTTTATGTGCGCTTGTACTTTCATCTGAGCAAAGACGGTTTAGGTTGATTGAGTTTTATCCCACCTCCAGCAAGAATATGTCACATTTTGACTTCTCTGTTGTGCACACAGAGAGGTCTTGTCACTTGGCCTCTGTGCACACGAGGGAGAAAGCATGCGTTCTGCTCCCGCTGTCGGCTTTAGTTATTAGTCACTCAGTCTATCAAGAGATACTTTCTCCCCCCTCTGAATGAATCTTTAGTAATAAAGCTTTAAGCAGACAGATGTAAGCTGGAGACCAAATACAGCCATATATTATACATATCCGAGGTTGTTTGATATGGGCTGATGAGAAACTGTCTGCATTTGTATCCTTCTGTGTAAATCCCTTCGGTATTAATAAGTGCGTCTGTAACACAGATAGGATATTTAGATAGTGAAGAAAGGCAGTCTGGAAGATTTACAAAATCCCATCTTATCTTCGGTGAAGACAAATGTGGGTCCCTAAAATCTTTAGAGTTTAAACTACAACTACTTTGAAAAATCGGATAAAATGAACATTCCAGCAAGGACATTCATACTAATGAAAGAGTAAAATTGTTCATTTGCAGGATTCAGCATTTATTAAAACCAGATCTGGCTTCTTTGTCCTGTTTAATAATAATAAAGTCAGTTTGTTTGTGAAATGCTATTTTTTAGGAAATAGGAATTGTGTTGTTTAATAAAGTGTAGAGAATGCAGCCCTCATAAATCAGGTTTCCATTTCTTATTGTTTATCATAATTATTATCCTACACTGCATATACCTTTCATTTGATTCATTTAGATTAAACCGCCTGTTTATGCACATCTGTTTAATCATTTTAAATCTTTCCATTTACGTAGCCATAAGATATTACTGATCTAACAATGTAAGTGATAACAACAAACAGACAAATCCATTCTGAGGAGTTTGTCGGATGAAAAGAACTGATATGGTTGTGCTTTAACAGGACACAGGATGCATAACTTTGCATCCATTTTAAATCTGTATCCTTGTTTCTTGCTCGGAATAGAAGCAACTGATCCGTGTTTCCGACGTGTGCATGGGAGAAAAAGAGTGCAGAAGACAGTGAACATTATTCACTCCCTGCCATAACATTGATACAACACTAGAGGTCAGATATGCCTATATTTAAGCACAAAAGCATGCAAAAGTGTTTCCCCATAACTGTGTGGTTTTAAATTCTGTGCATATTAATACACGTGTGTGCATTGTATAGTGTATTATTTTAAATACATCTGATTATATAATGCACATTGATGATAATTGAAAAGATTTACAATGCAAACTTGCTATTCTGAATCATATAAAGGTTTGTACCCTTATTGTTGACTTTTTTCTAAATAGATCTTTCAAAACTCAAAACAGAAATCCTCACTTTTCTCTCTTTACTTTAAACTTTAAACCTTGAGTAACATTGAGTAACAATCTCTCATATATTAACAGCCAGCCCCCCATATGTTTGCATGACATAGGTAAGCAAACTTTCAATCAATACTCACAATCAACAGAATAAGTTTATACTATTGTATAAGTTCATTTCTCCCACATCTTAAGGATGCAATCTGTATAGGATTTCTATTACAGCTTGCATCCTTAAGACTCACAGGTGATAAGACAGAGACGCACATGTTTAGAGTGAACTTTGATCATCATGTGTAATGCGCGTTCCCGTGCAGGGGGGCGCGCCTCAAACTGACAAAACTTTTCAACACTTTAAAAGTTAATAACTTCGAGTCACTCTAGATATAAGACACATAAGGTAAACATTTGTAAGAGATGTATCATGTCTTAATAAAGACATGCAGATTTGAGATATAAAACGAATGTAATCATCATGATTTCTCATATTAATTATAGATTGCATTAAGTATGGACCACACGGAATAACCAGAGGATGCTATTAGAGGCTGCATTAAAAATGATATTATTAAACAAATATGTATAAAGATAACATGCTATTGAACTAACAGCTGAACGCATCAGAAAACACGCGGACGCGTTTCCTTAAGACGCACTTAAGACGCCTTTCCTTAGTGAAGAAGTAAACGTGTTAAAAGTGATGAAATACTCAAACTCAGAGTAATGTTATGACAGCTCCAACATGTCATATCTGTGATGCGCTTCAGGTAGAGAGTGCGCGCATTACGCACCAGCCAAACCCGGCGTGCCGGATTTAAAAGGGTCCAGTTTGGACACATTTGCTTGGCTCTTAAGGTAACAGCATCTTGGTTCAGAGCCTACACGAACCAATTGACTTCTCCTCCCCCTTCCCAAGTGTTTTTTGTAATTTGCTCTGGCTTTGTTGTTTGTGTGTGACCAGCACTGGGATTTCACCTCGTCCAGGGCAAATCAACCCAAATCAAGCACCCCGACCTGTCTTCACCTCTCCCGGCACCGGAGGGATCCGTCGAGACACCTCGCACACGGTTCGGTGAGTGCTTTGAGATGGCGAACTTCTTTCTCTCATTGACTGCCTTTAGATCCGCAATCTGTGCCTCTCATACACCCTGCTATTGCAATCCCAAATGCATATTATCCAGGTGGGATTAAAGCAACAGCATACAGAATTCCTGCCCTCAGAGCTCAATCCCAACTTTCTTTCTGTACTGAATAATGCATACGTTTAGATTGATAACTGCACCTCTGCTTTTTAGTTATAGTGATCATAAACATGATGTTTTACATTTTGTTAATAGACATGTATTGTAGATATCCCTTTATATGGACTTAATCTTAATTCCAAGCTGAATCTCCTGAAGAATGGTTCACATGATCAGGTTTGACATTTAAATTGGAGATGGAAATCAACTTTTTGAAGTTCATTATTTAGTTGCTATTTAAATGGGACAAAATTAATCATGGATTTACTTCTTCCTCACACCGTTGCATGGGGTTCGGACATTTTTAGAACATCACATTGATGTATGGATTGAAAATCATGCTGATTTTTTGCATTTGTGTAATGCTTTATTGCATGTACAATGAGCTCAAAATGACAGGAAGCGAGAAATGATTGAATATCGAGATGCATTGCACATCGGGGTAAACCAAACTGTACATTTCAGCTTTTGAGTTAAATGCGATATCATTTATGAGTAATAAATACTAACCGTTTGCTCGAGTGTCTTTCGCATTACTGGTATTGCATCTAACATTCTGGTGATGGATTTTAATGTCAAACAAATTCAGAAACATTGATAAAGCAGTCAGATAATTAGCTTGTGCTGTATATCATTTGTTTTGGGAATTCAAAACAAGGTTTCTAAAACAAGAAAAAAGAAAGCACGTCTTCACAGCAAGTTCGATGTTTGGAATGGATTCTGTGTCTTCATAATACTCCAGTTTTAAAATTTCCATTATAAGTGGGCTCACAGAAAATTTGCCTTCTCTTGCAAGAATTTTTACACTTTTACTCTTGTGGTTTTGCTTAAGGTGTGTCCACCCTCATAATAATGTCATAATTCAAGTTTACCTAAAAAAGAAACTACTCACTCTCTAGTTATTCCAATCTTCTTTGATTGGATGAACACGGAGAGAGATATTTGGATGAATGCTTGTAACCAAACATTTCTTGAACCCCATTGACTATCATAGTAGACAAAAATTAACAGTGATAGACACTTTTTGCTGTCCTTCATTCTTCCAGTTATCTTCTTTTGATTTTGAGTTAATTTCCTACTTTGGTTGTCAGTAAAGCCCATCAATTGTTTATAAGCATTCTCCCAAATATATTTCCTTGTGTACATTAGAACGAAGACATGTTTACAAATTAAAATAACTCAAAGGTGAGTAAATGACAGAATTTTTATTTTGTGTGAACTATCCCCTTAAGAGACAAATTTGTCTTCATTCGAATCTCAGAATTATTTCTTTTGTGAATATTTCTTGTTTAGAAAAATATGTCTAGATATTTGATCCTGAATTGCTCCTTTTGATACCACAACTCTTAACAGAAACTCCCGTTGAAAAATAAATACTGTTGTCGAAAATATCAGGCAGAGAGTTATTTTAGGCAATGTTGGTTGCAGTGTTTCTCCATATCTCCACGTAAAATCAGGGATTGGTTTCCGATTGCAGGGAGGCAGAGAGATCGCTGTGCATGTTCTCTCTCTTGCTTTCTAAACGCGTTTACTCTATCTTAATTCAGATGAATAAATCCACATTACTCTTCAGCTCTCATAACAGACTCAGTGAATAAAAAACATCGCCACCACAGTAACAGGTATATTCCAAACAATAAAATCTGTCTGCTGTGACTCAGTGTAACAAACAGTAAATGAAAAGTGCTTCCTTGGGGGAATTATGAAGTCAGTGACTACTAAGAAACAAATTATTGTCTGTTTTGTTTGACAGATGCATCACAAGCTTAATTTTATTAGGTGGGCTATGTATGTAAGAGAGGTTTGAAGCCGTCTGGTTTCCACTGTCTGGAGATCAGAACCCTTCTCGCCCACCACTTCTCGACTGTTGTCCGTTTCTACCGTCTGTTGATCACAGGACAGGAAACAGTAAACAAATTCTTCAACATGTGGCGGCCTGTTTGAGCATACTTTTCCATCTCTCTGTTTCTCTCTTTTTATTGGGAGCTGGTTAAAGAAGGGCTTTTGCAAGCTCTCTCTCTTTCCAACAAGCCAGCAGGAAGATCTTGGACTACACTGAATAGCATTTGCCAAGACATATGAATTATAAGGCTAATGGGCTTAAAAGGCTTGTCTTAACATTGTCTCTACTTAACCGTTCAGAAGCTGGCTTACGGAACGGCAGAAATAGATCAGGAACCAAAATACCCCAATTTCGAGGTCAGGATTAGAGCGGATGAAAGACAGTAAGTTTCTTAAGAAACCATAAAATATTCAATTGTTGGCAAATTGAGAGATTTCTCTCCCTGCTGCTGTCTTCTGGCGAGACGGCTGCCAAGAGTATTGTGATTATGTTTTGACATACAACCAGTGTGATTCTCCTCATAACCACTGAATCTGGGACAGGTCGTCATTATCATAAAAAAAGAGAAAGAAGAAGCAGAACAAAGTGTGTTTCTAAGCTATGATGCTGCGGGCTGTCCAGCGGCAAGGCGCTGGCCATGTGTTCGGGTCGCCACTCGGGTTGCTTTGGTCCGGACATCCGCGCAGCTGTGCCTGGCCCAGTTCAGCTCAATTGGGGTACTTTTGGACAATTGCACATCTGTGCCATGCACGTATTGGTTTGAAGATCTCGCTGAGCTCTTTATAGTACCGTCCAACGTTTGAGTTTTGGATGGGATCTGGGAGCGCCGTTCCTGGCAGTTCGTTTGTGGCGGGTCAGCTGCCCTCTCCTCTCACTCCCCAATGCTCTCTCTCTCTCGCTCTCTCTCTCTCTCTCTCTCTCTCTCTCTCTCTCTCTCTCTCTCTCTCTCTCTCTCTCTTTCTCTCTCTCTCTCTCTCTCTCTCTCTCTCTCTTTCTTTCAACCTTTTTGTGTTATGTGTTCTTTTTCGGAACATATGATGAACACAATGAGAAATTGTGTACTCCTGGAACGGATGTACATAATTAAATTAAGTAATTCCAATAACCCAGTCAGTGTATGATCTGTGTGTTTTTTCTTTATTAACATTGTAGTCGAAAAAGGAAATTTCTGTTATCCTTTAATCTTCTTCTTGACCTATGACTTTCATTTTAGAACACGAAAGAAGATATTTTTAAGAATGTTGGTAAGCAAACAGGAGTGGCCCCAATTTTGTTCTATTCAGACTCAAAACAAATGGAAGTAAAAAGATACCAGATTATAACATTCTTCAAAATATCTGTGTTATATTGTGTTGTGAGGAAGAAAGGACATTATACAAGCATGAAATAACGAGAGGGTTATAATATAATGACAGAATTTTCAATTCTGGGTGACATCACTTTGTCATGACATCAAAGTGGAAGTTTACGTTTCATTGGTAATTCCTTGCACACAAAATAATGGTTGGAAATTACGTTATCTATTTTTTATCATGTACGCTGGTTCCACATGTTTAAATTAGGTTTTCTTAACATAACTTTTTCAAATTTTTTTGAAAAAAAAAAAAAAATGTGGAACTGATTTACACTAATAAAAGTAAATAATTTCAACAACCCAATTATATGCGTGTGTAAGTGGATCACCAGAAACAAGGTGCAAATGGGATCTTTTATTTAAGCTTCCCCCCATCACATTATTGGTCATTAAGTAAATCACGGATTTTGTGAGCAGTAGATGTTGAAGGATGAAAGCCAGCTTCTCTCAAAAATGTTTATGATGGCCAGTGTTCGATGACAATGGCACTCTCTCCACACACAAACACTTGAAAGGTCCTCTGTTAAAGGTGGATCTGTGTGAGGGCTGGGTTGCCTTGACACTTTGATCAATCAGGGATAAATGAGAGGGCACGCTTTTATCGCAGTGAATAATAATGACAAGCATTTGTCATTTGAAAGGTACAAGCAAGTGTTGCTGTATGTGGGTCGCACTACAACGTTTTCTAATATTTCAGGAAGACTTTGTTAAACTAATTGATGTATTCATCTATTTTTGTCACCTGTGTTTGATTGTATCATATTTGCAACACTTTGTATACTGTATACTGAATAGCAGCTCATCCTGTTGGATCTTTCCAAAACCATTTGATTTCAAGGTTTTGCATTCTTTATCTTATCCCTTACATCCACCACGCGAGTTGACTCGTAGCGTAACCCAACAATTTCATTTTGGAAAATTAGTACGTTCCTGCCGACCCTGTCTTCCGTGGTTTGTATCAGCGCATGTTTAAGTCAGTCCCCGGCTTATTTACCTAATTGGTGGTCTATACTTGCTCAACACCGATTGCCTTTGATCATCTCAGATCATTACGTTTACCTCATTAATTTTCCCGATGCATTTTTCCCCCTCCCCTGTGCCGTCGAATTTAAGGGCCCGTGTAAAATTTGGATTAATAATACATTTTATGAGCCAGGAGAAAAATCAGATCCCTTTGTGGTGTATCTACATCTCCCCTGTCTTTCTTCTTACCCGCTGATTGTGTTTCCCTAGTGTGAAAGACACAAGCCAAACAATGCCTGATGAAAGGACATTCTCTCCGTTTGTTGCTGTTGACCTGGATCTCGTCTGAAAAGAAGCCACGGACGGGGCGGAGAGGAATGGAGACAGAAACAGCGTCGTCCTGTTTAGCTTTAAAAGTGAACAATCACAGAGAAAGTTGCTGATTAGATCCCAAGTGCTTGTGGCATCTTCTGAGGTTTACATTTACATTATATTTACATTTATGCATTTGGTGAATGTTTCTTTTATCCAATGCGATTTGGACGGTGTTCAGGGTTTACATTTATAAGTATGTTTGTTGCATTGGTTTCAAGGTCATGTTCTTTGATCTGTTACCACAATGGTGTAGCGTTTGAGCTACTGTACTAGCAAACACTAAAGTTCATATTTTATAAGAAGAATGTCCACGTATTCGGTTTGGTTTGACTGTTTGGTTTGCCGGTTTGGTTAATAACACCTAAGTGTCTCTAGTAAGCTATCCAGGAACCTATACAGGTTGCATTACTTAACTGCTGTGCTCAGGATATCCACCAATAGCCTGAGCACATTTCCAGTTTAAGTAAATCATGTTTGGGCAAATGGTGTGCAAGTAAGTTAGTCCTCTCATTTATCTTCCTCCTTTTCATCTTCTCTATATCTCCTGTAGTTTAATTCCTTATTTTTTTGTCATGTTTACCTTCACTTAGCCGTCTTCTATCCTTTGTTTCTCGTTCTGGAGCGCAAAGTGCATTTCCCTCCCACACTTGTACCTTAAAAAGCCTCAGGCCTAAGACTTTTGACAAAGATACATGTAGACTTTAAAAGCAATGAATTCATCATGTTTATTGTCTCGCTGCCAAATAGGGCACAAATAATCCACTCCAATTAGGTGTTTGTGGCATGAAAATTGGATTTGCTCTCTCTTATGAAAACACATATTCCAGAACGCCATTGTTTAATCTGAATTCCTGAGATGACAAGAAGCCGACATGCCAGGATGATTTTACACATCCATATGCATATAGAGACTGTAAGTAAATATAGATCCGTATCTTTGTTTTTATAATATTGAGGCTGCCATTGTTCTCCCCGTGTGGTCGTATAAATATCGATATCGACTGAATCTCACAAGACATGAACTAGTGTCTCAGTCTGCGCACAATGGCTTGTCTTTGTCGAGGCAGTTATTGTTTTCAAGAACGACGCGAGCAAACAAATATAGTCGTGAGGCATCTATTGAGCAGATTGCAGCGCACATGATTTAGTCTCAAGGCTTTGGGCTTTTATGTCCACATGATTGTGTGTGTCTTCATATTGTTTGGTTTTAGACGTGTCCCATTATCATATAGATAACTGAACATTGTTACTTGGATATGAGAAGGCGAGGCTGATGTAATGTCATCCGAGTATGCGTGCGTGTTCGCGCGAGCAACATTGTTGAATTATTTCCTTGTTTTTATGGTTCCATCTTACCGCTTTATGGGAGGATTGGAGATCACAGAAACAGGAAAAAATACTATGGATTTTTGCATCCAATAAATCAATGACCTACTTTGGTATTTTGTGAAACCTTGCTTATTTTTCACATGCCGATGGGGGTCGTTGGGTTTATTTTGCTTTGTGCTTGTGTGTTTGTGGTGTCATTCATGTCTCGAGTGAGTGACTATGATCTATACGCTTGCAGCGGTCGAGCTTGGGGTCAGATGTGATAGCAGGTGTCTCTGACCACTGACCTGAGATCAGCTTTAGTAGTAATGGAAAAGCTTTACAATAGGTCAAAGTTTGGATCTGAGATGCTGAGATTTGCAATCTCCATAGAAGCTTTGTCGCCTTCAAACTGTACAAAGGTGCTTAACCTGATTGGTTTGGAAACCACCAAAGGTTTGTTCTGTGAACACAGAGTATTAGAAATTCAATAATGCTACAGATATTTGTCCTTTAAGCTTACTAATGATTATTTCCAGGAATTAATATAATAAAATTGAACTTAGTGATAGATATAGTGATAGTGATAGAACATTTGGTTATCTTTTCCTCATCTTTAAGTTTTTTAAATCTGTATGTATTTCTTTGTTCTGATAAATGTAGAGAAATATATTAAGATGATTATTTGTAGCCAAATTTTACTTGGACTACCATATTATAAGAAATTACTTTTTTATTTTTGTTCTGTTGAATACAAATGGAAGAATGCTGGACAGCAAAAAAAGTCAGGTGTAATTTTTTATTTTTCTACTATGGCAGACAATGGGGTCTAAGAACTCTTTGGATATATACCCTTCACCGTACAAATGAGATTGTACAAATTCACATGAATTAGCCAACTAATAAAATAGTTAAACTTTTTGTGTTTAATATTACCCCAATAAAGATAACACTTTTGTGTAAGTGAAATTCTGAAACCCATTGATAAAGTTGTGCTACAATCACACTACAACTCTTTATTCACATTATAAGGAACTTTGAAGTTGAATGTAGCCAAAAGTTGAGGATTGCCTCAATGACAACGTTCACTGATGTTGTCTTCCCCTTATTCGCTGTTGCTTCCAAAAGTGGATCTTCATTTGCATAAAGTTGAAGACTTTGTCACGTTGCTAGAACCCACATATCTGGTCGCTAACATTCGCTTCTGCTTCTCTGGATGGAAGTCGTCGGCTTTCCATTGGAATGACTTGGTCTGCTGTAATGTAAGCATGGCATGAGGGAGTCCTGCATAGTTTATGTGGTCACTTCACTTGATTCTATAAGAAGTTTAATCATATGTCCTATAACTAATATTGGTAAGCCTTCCTTGTGCATGTTGTGTGCGTTCTATGTCCATGGCTTCATCATGCCTGTGTGTGCGAGAGCGCCGCTGCCTGAGTGTTCTTCTGATCTTCGCCGTACGTTCTCTCACTTTCAACATCTTCCCTTTCTTATGGAAAAGAGCCAATTAGAGTTGTGTCTGTTTGTTTAAAACAAAATGGATTTTAATTAGTCTGATCAAAACCTCACTTCTGTAGGCCCCAGGATCTACTTTGTAGTTTGCCTCTAGATCGCAGATGGTTTTGATGCCGCCTGATAGGACAGAAAGACAGTCTGATGGGTTTTAATGAATGCTCTTACATTTTGTCTGCTTGAACCTGTTTTCATTCTCTCGTTCTCTTTTGTTGTATTGTTACTGCCCCCCCAATGTGCTTTTTTATTTCCAGAAAGGCCAATGCTCATCCTGCCTGCTGTCTTGCAGCTGGGAATTGTGGGTAAAGGGAATGTGAGCTCATCCTCAGGTGGTGCCTGGGCCGGATGTTCCACTCAGATTGGAAACTTGTAATTCTACACAGGACACGGCAATTCTGTGAAAATGTGAACCTTACAATAAAAAGATTTAAATCAAGAATAAAGGAATAAAGAATATTGAAAAAATATCAAAAGCACAGATATCAACATTTGGTGGATGGTGAATGTTAACTTTTACATATTCATTAATAGACGCATAGAAATTAAAATATAGTAATTAATTTTATTCTTTAAAGAACAATCCCTTATCAATTTGCTGTTGATGTTTTTTTGCTTCTGGTTTGTGCATTTTAATTCACAAAAGTCCTACAAAGTTTGTTTTCTCCCAACATCCATGACATGGCCGCATGTTTACTTCCTAAAAATATAAAAACAAGGTTAAGTGTACTGTGAACAAATACATGTTAATGTCACCTCAATAATGCAAAACATCACATCCATAACGCTGGAATTGCTCTACAGCACCATCGAAAAAGTAACATTTTGCTAAATAAAACACCATTTGAGTATGAACAAAAGGCCAGAGCTAAAAAAAATTATTTATTTTTAAATATTCTGGATTAATATTGACATAAATCATAGTCCTCCTATGTCCTTAAGAGACTTCATGCAGACATAATACGGGCTTTCATCAACGGGCGTTTGGGCCAAGGGCGAATCTGCTGCTCTGAGGCTTCTGTCAAAGGAACCTTATCTATTATGAGAGAGACTTTATCTTATGCATTTTCTCTGGTGCCCTCTGTACTGTTCATGTTGAACAAAAGAGCTCTTTGCTTATAAGAAAGTGAATTTATTTCTGACATTGTGCTCGTTTAACTTAACCCGCTGTGAATTAAGTTTTCCCCGTTGTGCTAGAGGGATGTCCGCTGCCTCCTCATCTCCAAATCAGTGCATGGAATGTTTGATGTACAAACTATTTGCTTGTTACAAAATTTGGACAGTTCATAGGTCATAGACAGTGAGCATGTCAAGTGAGTTTGGATCAAACATTACACGCCTAATAAGCTCGTGTAAAACCGAACTTCTAACAGACGTGCCGCTTACATAACAGGTACCCCAGACAGGTTACACTGACAGCTGTCGGTACAAGTCCGAAACGCAGCTCTCCTTGTTACCTTAGGTCCTAGATACAGGCATGTTTAGCTCTCCTTCCCGGCATTTCTTGCCTCTCTCCTTCACCATCTCTCCAATTGGATGCAGTGGGATTTCTTGTACACTGAAGGAAGTTTGACATGCATTTCTTCAAAGTAAAACACACAAGTTTGAGCCTAAAGGTCTTTACCCCCGAGTCGGACTTTCACACCTCTTCTCTCGGAGTCCTCTCAAGCAAGATGTTGTTTTCTAGCCCGCCAAAAGATCCATGGCACTGTTGTTTTCCTATGTCTTCGTAGTTGCCTGACATACCACTTATCAATTAGGCAAATGGAGATGGAGACGGACTTTTACAGGCTGCGGTTTTCCTGTCGTTTGTGATTTATTTTACAAGATTGATCCGACCCAGTGATATCCGTGTGCCCTTGAGACCTAGACATTGAACAGAATGTTTGATTTCACTCTCTTATAAGCTTTTTGAATATTTCATGCTTTTTGGTCCTGCATGTGGATTTTGATGTGAAACACAAAGAAAAAACTGTGAGAAGAAAGAACATGTTTGGTCTGTGTGTGAGAGGGGAATACATACTCGTTTCTGCAGTTCCTTAGTGCTCATGGCTTGCATCAGTGTTCCCGACCCTTCCGTTTTATGTGCCCTCCATATCCCCCTCACCAATAGCAGTATACCCAGTTTAAAGTATTGCTCATGAATCATTTTGAAAGCTGTTTTACTTCTGTGGCAAGTCATTGACAAAATGTTTGTTGAATATTTTATTTGATGTTTTAAAAGGATAGGTCCGAACAATAAAACTCATGAGAAGATACTAGGAAGGAAGTTTGTAACTGAAAAGCAGTGGCACCCATGAACACAAAACCAATGCAAAATTCTTAAATTTCTTAAAATATATTATTTTACTGAATTTTTGGCAAAAGAAAGAATGTCATATAAGTTCGAAAAGTCAAGAGAGTAGATAAATGATGACATCGATTTTTTTATAATATCTTTCAAGATAAATTGCTGGAAAATTATATGTAATATGTTTTGTGTGCACATATAAAGTATAATATGTAAAAATGTTGTTGCAGTATACGCTTTTCTTACGTTTTTGAATGGAGTTTGACAGATTGATAATCAGTGCTAGTTGGTTTAACACTGTATTGCATTAATAATGTTTTCTGAGCTTTGAGGCATGTGATCAGAGCGGAAAAGAGAAGAACAGAGCGTTGTATTGTTGTGAAGGAGTGCGTGCGAGACGGGTAAAAAATAATATGTTTCTCTGCACACAATTTGCCTGGAGAGTCATCCACACAAAATTGAAACTTACATTTTCTGTATTCCTTTAGAAAAACTTAATATCAGGACATTTAAATACTTTTATTTTAATATATTTTTTTTCTTAGGTTTAACAAAGCTCAAGAACCTTAAGAGCCTAAAGATTGTTCCAAATCTGTAAACATCATTTTTTTTATGATAAACAAAGAGAGTCAACAACTAGAGAGGGAGTAATCCATGACTTTTAAACTGTCCCTGTGGTTTATTTCCACACTTCTGGATTTCACAGGGTGTGTTTGTTTTCCCTCCAGATTTCATTGTATTCATCTTCATGCAGTGTGCGTGTCCCAGGTCAGCGATTGTCTAATTGCAATAAACATAGGGTGTTGTAAATGGGTGTGCAGTTCGTTTTCCAACGGATCCCGACTGCCGCGTATATCTGACCTGTGTGTTAATACAAGCGGCACTTAATGCAGTCCTGCAGTTTACCTCCATTTCCACATAATTTGATTCGGCCCCTAAATGTCACTTCCATTGCATTGATTAAACCTCAGGGCTGACACCGAGCTGGCCGGGGAAGGTTAAGGAGACAGGATGGAAGCTGTCAGAAGAGCACCGCCATCCCATCAATAAAGATGCACGCACACATCCATAGATTTATTACTATATTAATAAAGACATCTTATAGACTGCCATTCTTTTGTGTTTCACCATCACTATCACACATTTAAAATAAGATTCTTCTGATTAAATAGTAGCAAAGAAGTATTTTCAATATGTTTTGTTATCACGGCCTCCGACGCCACACAAGCAAGATTCCTCCCTACCTACAAACTGTACAGAAATAACTTTTGACACATTAGCCCTCAATTAATAACGTATTGAAGGCTCATTTATTAGAAATCAATTACTCATTAAGAGTAAACTCATTTAAGGCAAGCCGTGCTGTCATCCACATTAGCTTTGAGAGAACGCACGTGTTATTTATTATCAGCAAGGGTCCGGGAATAGCAGCGTATTGTAATCTTGACGGGTAGAGGCGGTGTGAGAACCTTTCTGTGGCTCTGGCTAACCTGTGTGGTGCCATGACAGAATCAGAGCAGTCTGACTTAGGCTTGTGTTCTGCCGGATCACAGAAATTTAGTTGAATTTATAGTTCACTGGAATCCACCGGACAAGCATTTTGTTCGAGCAGCAGGCGAATCTGCCCTATATAAGGCGTTGAATGTGTTTCGGTGCAAGTGATGAGCCTAACAAGAGCTTTGGATTATATTACAGCTCGCACATATGCAATGTATGTACACACATTGTGTGTTTCGAACACACTTATATAGCTATAACTATAATATCCTTATCATCCTTTCCTTCTGTCTGATTTTATGTTTGTCACAGTTATCTTAGTTATCTTTTGCCTCAAATCATTTGACATTTTTTCTAAAATTATTTAAAATGTATTCAAAAGCCCCTTTGATCGTGATAAAAAAAATCTAATTCTTTTGTCTGAAACCTAAACTGCACTCAAAATTTTTGTATTTGTTTTTCGCGAAACGATTTACAGCTTAAAGCTTAAAAACAAGTTTACATTTTAATACATTTAAATTACTTACAAAAAAGTAAAAAAGTAAAAAATTAAGCTAACCAGATTAACTCAATTCTTTCTATTAGAATTCAACAAAATGTTGGTGTAAATAACATAAATATATATTGTAATATTTTCATTATATAAACATTTTAAAGTAATTAAATGTTGGATTTTTACTCCATTATTTTTATATTTTCTACTGAAAAAAATCCATTTTATGTTTTAAAAAAGTTCTATTAACTTAATATAACTGTTAATTTTTGTGATATTTACTAAGCCATATCATATTCTTTTGTATACATAAATAAGATTACAGGTGCATTATTTATCTTATTAATAATTTTGTTGCCTTGCCACTTTCCTCCTGTCTGTTACACACCCGGTTGTAGTTCCTGACACTTTAAAGGTAGGGTCTATGAATTTTCAAAAATGCTTTAGAAAACTGAGTCGGTAGTCCAGAAATATCGGGCCAATCAGCAGTAAGGGGCCTGTCTTTTCCTAAAATTTTGCCAGAGCGACAGATGACGTATGTTAGGGGCGAAGCCATCAAAAAAGAGTGAGATCCTTGTGGTGTAGGGGCGTGTTTGTTTTAGTAATTTTGAATGTCAACAGTGACTACCACGGATCATAGACCCTGCCTTATCACACGTCAGTGTACTCCATGAATGGGGAAGCAAAAACCCCACAAACTATATGCTCACCATCATGTTTCAGCATAAGGTCTCATTGCTTTCTCGATATGAACTTAACAAAAAGCCACTTCACAGGACAAAGACAGATTTGTGCCTTTAAAGGCATGCAGTTAAATGTTTCCTTTGCCTCTCTTAGCTGTCGGAGCAATTTTGCCAGGCTGCTAAAGAGGCAAAGTAACACAAGCTGACATCAGCAGTCAGTGTAATACATTTTAGAAAGACGAACAACAGACTTTAACATAAACACAGTCTCCTGTGCAGTCAGAAGATCTCCACATTAGTGTTACTGTGCCTTTAGAACATAAACACTGGACCCGCTGTCAATTGTAAATCACGTCCTCGCTATACACTCCATCTCGATTTTAGGGTTTTTTAACAGCATTCTTGCACTGGATGTGATATCACTGGTTCGCAAGTAAAGCTGATGCTGTTTTGAGTTCGAACAAAACTTATTTTGTAAACAAAGTGCAGGTATGATTTTATGAATGACTAAACAACCTATCATGTGTGGAAACTAGGTTAGGTATGTTGGTAATTTGGTCAATTTTGTTAATTTTTCAAATAAGGTACTGTATGTAGTGTAGGGATGCTCAATTATGACAAAGAAGATTATAATCACGAGTATTTTGCTCATTGCTGAGATCAGGAATGTTTAACACGTCTACACATTTGGAAAATGAGTATACGTTTTATACATTTCCATTGTAACGTTCAAATAAATAACAAATAAATTTAATAATAACAAGATCACATGGAAATCATTATAAAAATTGATTTTTCGATTTTTAATTTTTTTCAATTTAAATTTTGGCTTTCAGCAATTCCAACAACTATGGAAAACAAAATAATAAAGTTGAAATAATCATTGGGCCACATTCAGTTAATGCAATTGCACTGCCAATATGTGTTGTAAAACAATCTGTAAAAATAACAAATATTGTCACAGGTTAACCCAAAAATTTTAAACTTATATAAAACTTATACTTATATATGAAACTTATTCACATGTTGTTCAGAACAGATAACATATTAAAAAAAATTTTGCTCTAAGAACATTTGTGCTCCACTGACTTCCACTATATGGAGACAAACCCACTGAGACATTCTCCAAAATTTCTTGTCTTATCATTCACAGAAAAAAGTCTTATATCGGTTACACTGACATGAGGGTAAACAAGTGATGACGATGTTCTTTTTAAAGGATGAGCTAAAGTGTGAGTAACGCCCAGAGAGATGCTCACGAGTTTCCACCCACTGTCATGTAGCAAAAATTACACATTGACTCATTTTAACAAATCCGAACAAATGTTTAATCTGAACAGGGTCCGAAGATCCCGTCACCAGAATGAATCAGAATCCTCAAAACTACTTCTCCACACACACACACAAACTCGAAATGACAGCGTCCTGGTGAGCCGATGGGGAAAAATGTTCGATTGAAAAGGATGAGATGAATAGAAGGAAAGTGGAAAATATAGGGGAGAGCAAAGAAAGAGAGCAAGGGAAAGAAAGAACAGGGGCACATTTCTTCTCCACCCATTCTCTTGTTGGGTTCTCAGTGTGTGTAAATGGCCGAGGAGGGGGGGGATTGAGGGGTAGAAACGCTCCTCTCTTGTTAAACTGCTGGCAGATGACAGAAAAATTAGAGGCATTTTGCTCTTGACAGGTTGTTGTGTTTCTTTTCTGCTTCAAATGGTTTGTGTCAGTTTGTTTTCAGTCAAGCTGTCTTTCCCACCAAATGCGCGCGGCGCGCAGGTTTTTGTTCCATTGGGGAAAGGGATCTGATATATCTAATGCCTTTCAGTTTGAAAAGAACAGTGGAGGGAAACGCAGTGGCTGCTGTGTGTCTACTAATTACAGTGGCAGACTTTGATTACTTGTTTGAAAACACTTTTCAAACACACGTAATGATAACAATTAGTTACTGCTACGTTTTTTCTCAGCGCTCTCTCTACCTCTCTCTGCTTTTCTGCATCTTACCAGCGTATCTTTCATCTGGAGATTGCGCCAACATTTGCTCACGTTCATACGCATATGTTGACGCTAGTGCATCGTCTGCTGTGTAAGCGAGCGCGTGTGGCGGATGTCTTACTTGAGGAGTGCGTGTTTAGTGCTAATAGGAAGGAGATGGAGGTGGTTGACGGTGAAAATCTGGAACTTTGAATATGGGCCTGGCCCGACTTCCCATTAAAGGGGTAGTTCACAAAAAATCATTATCAAAAAGATATTTTGAGAAATGTTTCAGTGATTTATTTTCAAAACGGTGTTTGGTAACCAACATCTTTTAAAATGTCTTCATTTGTGTTTTGCATAGAAAAGTCAATCTAGAAAAAAGTTGGAGTCCGAGTCTTTCCAACTTCTCATTAAAGGCGTAATTCGCCAAAATAAACATTTTGTCATCATTTAGTCGAATGTCACTGAAATATGTTAATGACCGTTTCTCCTGTTAAACACATAGGAAGATATTTTGAGAAATGTTTCAGTGATTTTTTTGTCAAACTGTTTTTTGGTTACCAACATTCAGTTGCCCAACTGCCCAAAAGTCTTCCCCAACTTCACATTGAAGGGGTAGTTCACCAAAAATAAATATTCTGTTATCATTCAGTCTAATGTCAATGTAACATGTTCACGACTATTTCTTCTGTTAAACACAAAATAAGATATTTTGAGATATGTCTCAGCGGTTTTGTTTCAAACTGTTGTTTGGTTACCAACATTCTTCAAAATGTCCTCTTTTTGTGCAAATCTAGAAAAAAAAATGTATCCCAGTTTTGGCAAGCTTCACATCAAAGCAATAGTTCAAAATGTATTCTTTTAATTCTGCATAAAAAGTAAAAATAAAGTAAATAAATAAAAAATTTTTACACAGACAGCATTATCAGAGCCATGGTACTCACATTATTTTACTTTTTTACTTTATATTCAAGTTTTTAAGTTAGAGAACTGTTCATTTTAAAATTATGAAGAGTTATAAACATTAACATTTATGCAGCTGTACATTTGTGTCTGAGTATGTGCAATCCCAGGGATCAAACCCATGACATTAGCTTTGTTAGCGCCACACCAAGGAGACAAACAATGAATATTTATCTAAGTATAGAGAATCCAATGTTCTATAAAAGAATAAAGGATATACATGCAGAGCCTCTCTCTCTGACCATGAATCCTGAAAAAACTAACGGCGAGTGACAGGAAACCTTCCATTTGAACCGGATAGACCTTGCTCATGATTTGATTATTTCTGCCTGGTTTGTGCATTCCCTCACTCATCCGGATACGTGGCCTGACAAGAGGCAGGAGGTCCTCATTTGATTTATCTGATTACTTTGAGTGCTTTGTTTTATTGCTGAGGTGGGCGGAGTTAGGGGCATGGTCGATTTTAACAATCCAAAAAGCAGATATAGCGTGAATTATCTTCACAATGAACTCTGACCCCTTTCTCTTTATGTAGCAGCACACACCAGATACAAGCTGAGACTAGGACTGTAACAAATTCTGATATTTTGCAGATATCATATTATTTCAATTGTAATCTCATAAAAATTCATCTTTAAAATACAATATATGTGAGCCTGCCTGTGGAAACCAGGCTAAAGTCAGAACACCAAATTCGGTGAACATTAAATTTGATTCTACATATTGATCTCACTATGATTTCAATCTTTCACCTGGTCTTACTTAAGAAGTATTAAATATATCAATGTTAAATCCTTTTCGGTCAACACATTGCGATATGTAAACATTCGGTTTCTTAAAGCAAAACTTTAAATATGTGCTGTATTATTTGCGAAATCACAATATTCGTTACCATGATGCAATAAAAATGGTTACTAACTGTACAATAATTGTAAACCCAATTTATTGTGACATCCTTGGTTCACAGACACAAATAGCCTGTTAGGAAAAAACGTCTGTTTGCATTTTAGAACTTGATCTTACAGGGTCTTTAAAGAACCAGTTTGCCATTCTTTGCCGAGATGAATGCAAAAAATAACCCAGATGTGCCACAACCCCCACCACGTTAACAGCCGAACACTGAGAGTAACAGTCACGGCCACTCTTACACACACTTCTAAAAGCATCGTGTCAAAAACGACAACTGTCACCCCATTCCCTGTTTTATGGGTCAGTGTTGTTGTATTTTCCGAATGTCAGTGAAGACAAAGAGATCAAACCATCCCAGCTGTTCCTAATATATATACACCTCCTATTGGATGTGTCACACCTGGATTAGCTTTCCGTTTCCTAGGATCAAATGCACCTCATCTTTCGCTCTCCGTGATTATTCTCTCTCTTCCTCGCTCGTTCTCTCTCTTTCATTATCTAATATGGGGCATAATCCTCTTGTGGAATTAATCTGCTTTAACGAGTGTTTGTTACCATGCTGGGATGGAATTAAAATAAGTCTCTGTAAGAGGAGGGGTCCGTGCTGAAATGTTTGTTCTTGTCCTGCCTTTATTCCCCAGCGGTAAACACAAGAGACACCTGCCCAGCCGCCAGATCAAATAAAGCAATCAGAAGAGAGCTAGATTCGATATGGAGAGCGGATGCATTTGTAAAAGGACTTTTTATGGGATGCTTAGGCATAATAGTTGAAAACCTAGAGAGGGAAGGGGGTTTGTACCCCATGAGTGGTGATCCATGAGCCTGAGAATAGGTCTAAAGAGCATTTCAAACTCTTTGAGAGTCACTCACAATTAAAAGAAAAGAAATCCATAAAATAGACCCTCTTTATTTTCTCTCAAGCAGCACATTAAGAGTCGGTTACCTAAAGCTATTGACGTCACGGTGTAAAAAAAATATTCACCTGAAAAGGTTTTGATTTCAGGCACAAAGAGGAAGCGCTGGTATTGATCAGAAACACTGTCTGTCTGTTCTTTTCTCTATCAGGGACAGAAGAGCCGGAGACTTTTAAAGGGGCTCAGACGGAGTAGGCGGGGCATCCCAGCAGGTAAGAATACCCACTGTGGGTCACAAGCGTAGACTATATATCTGCCAGCTTATTTGAAAGAGACCATTGTACTTGATTTATGTTTAAGTGCCCTCAAGAATAGTGATAAACATATTAATAATTGTATTCTTTGAGTCCTCAACTATACATAAATGTCATTAAATGTTCAAAGAACACATTATTAGTTTTATTTTTTACCTTTTTGCTTTGACCTTTCCTCATGTCTGAAAAACACTGGCATTTATTTCCTGATTCTTTAAGACTCGCTTCCCAGTGTACTCTTATTGGTCAAACGGTTTAGTCCGCTGTGTTTGGTCAATTCAGTTTTCACCAGTGACAAGACATCATGTGAATCCGGTTACTTCTGTAACGGATCTCTGACAACAGGTCACAGAAGTAACTGGATGAGTATAATCCTGGCGTTTTCTGTAGTCTATGACATCTGATAACTCACTTTATCATGATCTTAAGGATTTTAACTTTAACTTTAACTTTAAATATTGTTTACATGTACTAACACACACACAAACACACAAAGGAAATGTAAAATGAGGTTTAGAATCTTATAGGCACTTTAAAACTCCACAGGCGAACTAGCAGAGATGTTTTTTTATCCACATCATAAATTATCATTTTTGTTGAGATAATTAGATATAAAGTAAAATAAAGTGGCCAATTTATGATCTGATGTTTATATATCCTTAAAAGTTTTTATTTTTTGTATTTTATTCATTATAGTTATTTTTATCATAATTGGGACCTTTTGATGGAAACCTGTTGCTTTTTATAAGAAATAATGTTCAGCCAGCCGGTTGACTGTATGCTGAAAAAGAACAGCCAATAAGTGTGCAGAATAGCAGGGACTCCTTTAAATTTCTTTTAAAGGCATCTCAGTGTGAGACTTTAAGAAGATTTTTGATAAAATGACAAGAAAACATTTCTGCAAATACTACTTAAAATGTGACAACACTAAAGATGTAAGTGTGTCCCCAAACCTTTGACTATAGTGAATTGACATTTCGATCTTACCTAAACCTTTAATTTCATAAT
The DNA here is from genome assembly GCA_033220385.1 of Triplophysa yarkandensis. NCBI lineage: Eukaryota > Metazoa > Chordata > Actinopteri > Cypriniformes > Nemacheilidae > Triplophysa > Triplophysa yarkandensis. The sequence goes on from CM065678.1 coordinate 6,843,096, forward strand.
TCATTTATAAATAAAGTAAATATAGACATAGTTTTACTTTTAGTTATATAAGGTCAGAAAGGTCAATTTAGATGATTTTCTCTGTTTTTCCTCATTCCTTAAAGACATTTGGAAGCTTTTATCTCATTATGACATTAAACACATCTGCTGTTTATCTCCAGCACAATAAGCTGCATTGTCGAAACTTCCTGTTGCATTCGAATGCCACATTCCAGCCTTGTTTTTGTTTGTGATCGTTGTTTTCACGAGTTTCTAATCTTCTTGTTCACTTTTAATCTTTTCGATGTTGTTAGCAACACACTATAGATTTTCACTAGATGTGACAAAGCAGTGTTTATGCAATGAAAACATACTCTGACAAATAATGTCAATTTATCACCATCATTTATAGCACAGAGAGGTACGGAACACAATAAATTGTCATAAAGAAAGAAAACTACAACTAATATCCATTCACATGTGTATCCTTTTTTTAGAAATTGTTTATGGACAGGTTAATAAATTAGGGTTTGGCATAGAGTCAATCTGTTGTAATAGTTAATCTTTACCTTTATGTAAAAATGAAACAGAGGAGGAAGACAGAAGATGGTGAGAAGATCAAGGAAGGAAAGGAAACGGAGGTGAGGGGGCTGAGAGAGAGAAAGAAAATGAAGATGTAAGAGAAACAGCAGGAGAGATTGATAGAGAGAGCCTGGCATGGCTGTATTGTAAAAAACTGAGGAAGTGAAATATGTATGTGGATAAAGATCTTGACAGCCATGATGAATGCAGACATGAGGACGGTCGCATCTTCGATTTAATCTAGCTTGTCACACAGACGCTATTTTTAAGTGTTTAAGAGTTCTGTCAGCCTGTCACTGCGCTCAATGACATCTGAAACGACAGCTGAACAGGTGGAATAAGAAATACATGTTAAATTACAATCACACTTTTGTCAAAAGCTGTATTTACGATCATTACATATGTTAGAAATCACTTAATCTACAAGAATACAAACATTTATTTTTCAACACTACTGCGTACTTGGAAAGTTCAAGTGAAAGTGAGTGACAACAAGAGTATCACTATTGCTCAGTGCTTATAGGAATATGAGTGTTTGCAAAACAGACGTGATGGATATCTTTAATTTGTGTCTTATAAACTAGTTTCCATTTTGCTTTTTAAGTTTTACTTTTACTGGCAATATTGACTCTTAACAATTACTTAGCGTGTCCAATGTTTGCAGGTCCAGTCGTTTTATTGTTGGAAAGAATAGTTCACCCAAAATGATCATGAATAACTCACAAGTTTTTACATTTCTTTGTTCAGTCCAACACAAATGGAAAGATTTGGAGGAATACAACATTCCTGGAGCACTATTAACTACCATAATACCCTTTTTTTTATAACACAAAATTATATTTTGTTTTCTATATGGATTGATTGGTTATATTAATCATGTACCTCTGTTATATTTATAAAAAAGGTGTGATTTTTAAAATCTACTAGAAATGTATATGGGTGAAAAGTCTTAAATAAGTAAATGCCTTTTTTAAACTTAAACCTTACTAAAGCAGCCATTACTCTTATTACATTTTCGAGAGCAAAACCTTTTTGCTCTACCTTTTTCCATAATACAGTAGTTTTTTATGATCTTTCTTTTGGCTTTACTGGACACCACTTACCTTACTCCCTGTCAAGGAGTTCACCCAAGGATTGTCGCACAAACACAACAACAGGAAGCGAAAGTGTGTGGCAAGAGTTTTGTAAGATCTCTAACTAAAGCGTTCGTCAATGTGAGCGAAGGGGAAATTTAAGAAGAAATTTATTATGTGTCATTAGGAACATTACTGTTGGTGTGAAGATGATAATCAGACACTGCTGTGTCCGTCATGGGCGGGTTCAGTTTCAAGTGACTAAAACAGCCTTCCCCCACATCCCATACCGGAGACTAAACATCATCACCATGCAGGAAGGAACGGCATGCCGCTCAATTACACCATCCCTCGTTTACATCACGGTAGATAAATATTTACCCCTGCATTGTGGCCCGCCTTGTGATTAGCCACCTCCCCTCTCACAGAACCGGGACCACCTCGGTGAACAATAGCTCTTTCATGGGTACTTTGTGGTTCTTTTTTTTCTGTGAACCTCCGGATCTGTGAGCGCCCCCTGGGAGCGGGGCAGGAAGTGGCCCATGTTAAAGCTTTTTATGTCTTGCATCTTTTTCTATTCTTTCGTGCATCAGTCTATGCTTTCAAAAAGCAAAATCAATGACTTATTTTCTTTGGCATCACATGCACCAGTGAATCATACACAATGAGATCAACAACATTTCTAAAAAAGTAAATTGGGTCAATTTTAATTTCACGTAGACTTTAAGCCTGAGGACCCGAGCAGGTTAAAGCCGACGCTGGGACAGATGTCTAGTAAATCCGCCCATCTTGATTCCAGTGAGTTTCATTAACAGATGTTTCAGGGCTATTATTGCATTAGAGCTGAAATGAATAGGCAGATGTGTGTGTGCATTATTAGCAGAGCTGAATTGTGCTGGTCTTATGATCACAGTGATTATAGAGAGCTGAAGCTGAGCTCAACCGCAGGCTGCTTGCTGGTAATCCTCTTCTTTCCCTAAATAAGCCCCTCTGTCATCCGCTATGTCTGATACAAATGCTTTTACAATCCCCCATTCTACTCTTTAATTCTCTCTCATACTCTCTCTCTCTCGGTATGATGTTAGCCGGGCACTTTATCAGAGCCATTGTGTTTATCTGATCCTATTAAAGACTGGAGGGGCAGAGGAACACAGGAGCTGTGCTTTCTCATCTTCTGCACCGCTCATGTCGGTCTGCGTGAGACTATAATAATAGCATTGTGATCACTTAAAAGATCCTGACCTGTTAAACAAAGTGTGTTCTGGAGCTATCTCTACGGTACGGAATTCTGGGAATGTTTTTTGTAAATCATAAATGATAAGAAAGAATGAGCTGTTGGGATTTTGATTTGCGTAAATATAAAGAGATAATGTTTTATGTATTGTTTTTTATCTCACAGTAAGTCAATTTCTTCATATATCTTAAAATATTCATGGTGGATAGAAGTCAAATTTTGATTTAAATCACCAACAACTTCAAGGTGGTGTGAGAAGAAAACTAGTCCTTCCATAACATAACTTGTAAATGCCACAAAACTGTTTATGTTTCAGTTTTGCTAAATTGCTAATTATTCTTTTAAACACCTCAATTCAGCAGTCGGAATCTCAAGAAATGTAAAGTAGTCTCATTCACAAACAATTAATACCCATAATTTCTTTCTTTTGCTAAACACAAAAGAAGATTTTTGAAGGAAGTTGGAAACCAGACAGAAGTGGCACACATTCAGTTATTTCGTATGGAAATAAAACCACTGCAAGTAAAGCCACATACAAGTGAATTGGTGTCAGTTCCCAACATATTCCAAAATATCTGCTTTTTTGTTCTGAAGAAGTAAAGTCATACAGCTTTGATAGAGGGTGAGTAAATGATGACAGACTTTATATTTTTAGGAATTGTACAGCTGTCTAATTCATAACCAAATGATTCCAATAAGCGGATTAATTTCATCACTGAATATTGAATTACTCTTTATTTTTAAAATGTATGCAATGAAAAATATGTAGTATGTTTATTTTATTGCAATTCTGTCAATACATACAATACATCCTCTCAAAAAATAACACATTAGACCTTTAATAATAACACATTCTGAATCGCAGAACAAAATTCGCTCTGTATTTCTGCTCTCACTGACACAAAGATCTCAGTGACACGCAGGTAAAAGTGTTACAGACAGCTTCCAGGTGTTTCCTCAGATGAACAGGTGTGTGTGCATGTGCGTGGATCTGCACGTTTTGAATTCAATCTCCCTGCCAATCCCGTATACACACACTCACGCGTACGCTGTCGCAACCCACATCCATGGCTGCTTCAGTCATCAAAATTTTAATTATTTAAAAACCAAAGCCACTAAATGCCCCTCTAAACCCTTAATCGCCACGCTGCCGCTAATTCAATAATACCCCTGTGGCTGTCTGGTGATGCCCGCATTGTTTTGACTCTGCCCAGGTGATGGTGGCTCATTCAGGGAGCCTGGCGTCGTCTCAGGGGCACGGTGCCCATTGTGCATCTATTGTGTACCTATTGTGGCAATCCTGAGAGAGCCGGAGGAAAACAAAGGCACCGGCTCTGCAGAGTGCCTGTGCTGATTTTGCATGCACCTGGCATCGCCACAGACGTGGGACATTATTAATTGCTAATACATATTTATGTGGCACAAATTTGCCATTTGTTTATGCATAAAATTATCAATAGACACAGGGCGCTTAGCCAGAGAAAACGGTGACCTTTTTAAACAAGAGAGAATAGAGCCCAGTTTGCTGGTTAAGACTTTATGCACTTTGTGGAGTGCGTGTTTGCTTTGTCAAGATTGTGCGTTTGTGAATGACAGGGTGTAGGGATTGTATTGCGTGTGTTTGATGTCATTTATGTGAAGTTTATATGACAGAAAGAGAGAGTTAGACATGGTTCATTAATGAATGATGAGGAAAAAGTCCAGGAGATACCAAAGGACTGCAGTAATACTGACATTTTTTATTATTGTGTAGTGTTTCGACTATCACAAATATTTCCTTGGACTAAAAATGTTGATATTGATTTAAAAGAAACATTGAAGAATTTTGTTGGTCATGGAAAACATGCCACCACAATGACAGAGAGATGTGGGGGTTGACAGGATGATGCTGTGCAGTTTCGAGTTTTTTATGGAGTTGCTGAAGTGTTAGTTGTTGGTTGCTATCTGTTGGTGCATCCCACGACAAAAGATCCCTCTCGTAAACATCTCTAATACTGTAAGAGAAAACCCGTTTCTCTTCTGCAAAATACAAAAGAAGATATTTTGAAGACAGTTGGGAGTTGAACTGCAGTCCACTACATTTTTCAAAATATCTTATTTTTTGTTTTGCAAAGGAAAAATTTTACATGTTTTAAACTAAAAGGTGTCAGATTATTTATTTATTTATTTATTTATTTATTATCACTTTATGATTTGGATCACATTAATATTAGTCTTAGTTTAAGTTTAAGTTTAAGCTTAAGTTACATATATTAACTAATTGTGGATTTCACAAACACTCTTTGGAAAGACTCAATACATAAAACCTCAACTGAGCCTATTGAAAAATAAAAAAGTTCTTTGATTTTTTTAATGACAGTCTATATCTTACATTCAGTGTTTTTCAAGCACCAGTATGTACACTGTAAACACATGGACACTTGAGCAGGGTTATTGGCATTTCAATTCAATTTGTACTTAACATTATTTACAAAAAAAATTCTTCAAGCGATGCTTGCACCGGTGCGACCTCAGATTTTTTGGGTCGCACCAAATTGGTCGCACTCTAGAGCACTGATAAGGAATGCTTTGTTCCCATTTCAAGTGACTCTTCCCCTTTCTCTGCAAACACATTTACTTTCTATTAAAGTCTGATCGGCTCCGCCGGCAGCCAAGTAACTGCCAGAGTTTATTACCATAAAGATTAAAACAGAGCTCTTAACACGCAGTCGAACACGCACTCATATACTCCTAAACCCCCTTTTTAACACATATGCTTGTGCACACACATTGTTTCATCTCCACCTGTTGAAAGAGTCTTTTTGGATGTGACAGATGTTTAATATTAAACAAATGTAAATGAATAAGTTTTCCAATAAAAAACAATAATTCGCAACTTTGATTGATGGTTAACATTGAGATTATTAATACAGGGGAGGTGGTGTTGACTCAAGGCCAATCTCCAAATACACTGTATTTGACTAAAAGTTGTTGTTTTTCTCATGTTGGCTATGTAAGATATCCTATGCTGTTGAACAGCTCTGTCTTACATTATTGTTATAAAACAATAATTTTCGGATGATCATTGCTTTTAAAATCTAGCTTGACAGCTGTAGTCACCATTCACCTCCAATGTAGACTTAGATCAGCCTGTTTGCCATTTTTGTTGGCACTCATCTTCATCACACCCTTTGTAGGTCAGTTCCTATTTTTACTCTTTTCTTCCCCGTTTTCGCCAAGGACATCCCATTGTTGTCGCCCAGCACGAGCCAAGTGTGTCGTATTGGTAAACAAATCAATTACAGCTTCACAATGGCTGGGATATGCTCATCAAAGTCACATTATTGCTCCGTGCCGCATTGTTGTCATCATGACACCTCTAATCACGGTTATCACGGGCTAGTAGTTGCCATGGCTACACGTAACACTCAGCCAATGAATTAGTCCATCCCAACACAGCGGAGCAGACATCAGCCAATTGTAGTGCCCTAAGAGTGAAGTGAGGGCCCAGACCGGACCTTCACCTTTGGGAAAGAGAGCAGCGGAGAGAAATTCCGGATGACATTTTCCCTAGGAGGGCTGTGAGGAAGATGGGCCGATGATATAGATACAGCAGGGTCACTGTTATTAAGAGAGAGAGAGAGAGAGAGAGAGAGAGAGAGAGAGAGAGAGAGAGAGAGAGAGAGAGAGAGAGAGAGAGAGAGAGAGCGCACCAGGCCAGCTGGAGGGCCAGGCTGTGTGCTTTGTGTGTTTGCAGCAACAATGCAGGGCAGCTGAAAATTGCCCCATGACTGTCTCTCTGCGAGCAGCATGTACCCTGTCCACACACATACACACGCACGGGTCAATGCAGAGCTACTCAGCTGCCGATGCAGTCGACTGGAAACAGCCACACTCCAAAAATCAGATTGTTTTTTTCTTGTTCTGTCAAATACACTCAAGTGCATGCTTCACAGACCTTCATATTAAATGACATATGGGTTTGCTGTTGACACTGTCCAGGAAAGATAGCCAAGCTTAAAGAAAAAACAAGAGCGTGTGTGTTCATGTCATTCTGTTTCAAAGGTTTGTATTAAGCTTGTTTGAGATTGTTGTGGACATTTTTCATTTAATAGTAGAAAATATTATCAGGCTTACTGTGAACCACACACTTACGCTCAAGAACAAAGTGCAAATCACAGATGAAAAAAAAAATTTTAATACATAATTTTTTACAATTTTACAATAAGAATTTTTTTTCATCTAATAAATGACAGTACAAATCTAGTTTTAATTAAAGGTTTCTTAATTTTACAAAAATGTTTTTAGGCCTGTCAAAATAATAAATCTCGATTTATTGCAGTCAGAATAAACGTTTGTATGTCAACTTCTTACTTCTTAAAATTATTGTAAAATTATAAATAAACATTTATTTAATTGTATATTTTCCTTAAATATATGAATGTATGGGGATTTATTTATAAATACAAAAACAACATGCAAATTCCACAGACATACATTGTATAAACATAAACGTATATTTTGGATGCAGTTTATCGTGATCAATCATTTTGACTGCCCAATTTTTTTTATTAAAGGTAGGCAGTCTAAAAAATGAAAGCACTGTATCTAACACTTTTGATTCAGAAGATCACGAAAAACTTGTTATCTCATGTTATGGACATATCATTGAACATCTATTGTTTGTGTAAGCCATGTTCTGGACACTTTTCAAATAGGTTTAAATTTATATACGTAAAGCTTGACAGTCAAAGCACAGTTGGGTTTTATAAAAAGCAATAATAGCCTCAAAACATTATTCACATAAAACAATTGTTTTTGCATATGTACACTGTTTCATACCAATGTGTGAGTTTTAGAACACATTCTGTATATGCTTACATGACCTCTGACCCTTCTTCCTCTCATGACACGTCGAGAGGAAGTTCCGCTTGTGGTTGGCCCACACAGACAGGAAATCATGTAGTGCAGCGGGAAGTTGTAGGGCTGTAAAGTTGTTTAAGATGTTGCAACCTTGTTGACCTACGCTCATGATGCAATGTCCTCCTTTCCTTTATTGGAAAACACAGCTGAACAAGTGCGTGCCTGTTTATCCGTAAAGCAAAGCTACCGTCTAAAGTCGTCTTTTAATGACAGTGAAATGGGATTGTATGCATGTTCTTGTTTAACTTGTAGACCACACCTGCATGCACTCCAAACACCAGAACTCACGGCTGATGGCTGCAGGACGCTTGACTTCCTATGTATACAGATAGAGTCAGGTCAGGAGACAAGCTTGCCCTTATGTTTAGTCGTAGATGTTGTATGACTGTTAGCGTGTGTGTACAACACATGTCAGGCATCTAGTACCTTCTAACAAAGCACCTGTTTACTTTTGCTTAGTCTTGAATGTAAATACACACAAGAAACCAATTGTGCTTGGCATTCTTAAGAAGTCATGAGGGATATATAACCAGGGCTTTTAGACGCAGGTCTTGTTTTTCTATTCTAGTGATATTTCAATGCAATCCCAAAGCGAAATGTAGGTATTTGGAACTGGAACAAACCCCTTATGTGAATTTGCTGCTCTGCCAATAATTAATAAAAAATATATATGGGTATTGGTGAGATAAGGCTGACTGGAAATCGGTAATATCAAAACTGTACATTTTTCATAATTAAGACCTGTGACTCATGATACACAACATTAGTGTGTGTTCATTGCTGTGTTACGAGAGCGTGAAAATATCTGCAAATTGAAAGTGTACATGTGTCCATTGCCAAATGTATACCACTTGAGAAACCATTACATCCAACATACTGTAGTTTCTGTCAGACTCTTATAGACAGTTGAGATTTTTAGTTTGTATGTGAGACCTGAATCAAAATCTGAAACAAATGTGAAAGTCCCCCTTTGGTTGATAATTTTACCCTTAAAACTTTTACCATAAAATTACGTTTTGTTATGTGAGAATATTTCTGCCTTAGAATAGCCTGAATGTAACTCTTTATCTTTATTAAGCACACTGTAAAAATAATTTCTGGGGCTTTGAAAATATCCCCAAAATCAACATATATATTAACTTAATAAAATTATGTTTAAAACGTTTTTTTTTTTTACAATTATCAAGTTTATATAATGAAACAAAATTATTCAACAAAAGTATATTTGTAAGACACACCAATATTTTTGAATTCTAATAGAAAGTTTTGAGTTAATCAGATTTACTTATGTTTTAACTTTTAAAAATAAATTTTTTTTGTTAAAATTGTTTCATGTAAAAAAATTTTTTTGAGTGTTTAGAAAAAAATATGCTACTACAACTGAAAGAACTGAAGCCTATGCACAGTCCTTGCATATCTATGGTTCGAACTGCTGATGGGGTCAAAAGACAAAAACACAAACATATAAACACTTGATTTTCACCCCAGGAGGTCTTTAACAAACTAACTCAAACTAGTCAGCGCAACCCCATCCTAGATAATAGTCCCTCCCTCTGTTCTCCCTCTCAGTGTGCCATTCAGCGATACACATCATCTGTCATCCGGCGACAGATTGTTCCACACTCCTTTTCCAAATTCCCTCCTGAGCAACTCTCTCAATATGCCCTGTGCCACCGTATTCCCTGTGTCTCTCTCCCAGTAGACCTGGCCTGTTGCGGTTCTCCTCTGTGCCCTCACCCCATCACCCGAGCGACCGTCAGGCTAATTGTGGCAAACGCGCTCGTGAATGTATACACCCTCATTACCTCTCGCGGTGAGCAAAAACAGCAGTGGCCACATAAATACGCACTCATTATGAAAAATGAGGCTCTTGAGTGAATTACATAGACGCGTTTGCCTGCCTCGTAGGTTGCGATGTCCCCTGCGAGGTGTCGCCGTGGAGGGCGTGGGCAGGGACAGAGCTCCCTAATCAACAGGGCAATCGCATTTCCATATAAACAGCCAATAGCTCGTCTACATACAATCCAATTCCATATGATGTGGGCTCGCTTGTAATTGCTTCGGTCTGATGAGTGTTAGAACAGGCCAGAAGAGGACGAGGGGTACCTCTGGAGAGATAGGTAGGAACAGTCAGAGCGAGCGACATTTTCGACTACACGGCTCTTCAGCCATCTAGTAGCCGAATCGATGCTCGCTCATATGGAGGTAACAAGATGCTTTTTTATTTACGACGTAATGGTTATGAATAATGCAATCACAAAACCTTTAAGGCATCAAAAGCTGGTTGCATTGCTCATGAAATGAAGATCACTCAAAAATAGGATTTAGTTCAATCTACTTTAAGATTGATTGCTTCCCAAGCACTGTTTCTGAGCTTTTAAAGTCGTCTCCATCAATACAGGAAGTTTAAATAATGAGTATCATAAACAAACATCCCATGCTCTTCATCTCAGGTGAGAGAAAACCTCTCTTCTTTCCTCCTTTCCTGTCGCTCCTCCGGGATTTGACTCCTCCTGTGGGTTAAAGTAATGTCTGGTCTTTTGGGTTTTCTTCTCCTTAAACTGAACAGATGAAGAGGAGGAGAACAGGTAGTAGCATTATTCTCCACTTCTACCGAACCTCGGCCAATTAGGTGCATTAAACCAACAAAACACCTCCATTAGTGGGAGGTATTGTTACACGCCGGTTGATCATTTGAAGAAAACTCCTGAGTGCCTTCTGGAATTCTCAGCCAGAATTTTTTTATGTTTCCTTTGATCTCAGTGTTTGTTTTTCACAGGAGCTGGTCCATGCATTTTTAAAAACAGATTCTAGCTGTGTAATTAGATGTCTGACAGATTTTACATGCGGCTGTTTGTAACGGGCAAAAATTTGGAAAGATTTATGAAAGAAGATCTTTTGAAGAAAGTGTTGAACCCCATTCACTTCTATTATACAGGCTATAATGCAAATAAATAGTTAACTGTTTAGTTAACAACATACTTCAGAATATCTTCCTTTATGTTCAGCAAAAGAAAGAAAGTATACAGGTTTGGGAGCTGGACTCAGACCTTTTTGGATGTTATTTTTTATAAGCAGTGTGCATCACTAATATGTGCCGAAATTACACAATGCAAACCAAGTCTTTGAGCTCTCAGGGTTTCTTCCTCTAAGGCATATCATTGCTAATTACATGGGTGTTTTGTTTCTAAAAAACATTGTTTTAATTTGCTTGTTTTAGCAGTTTCGGTCGATGACTCTCTTCATTTTCCCTTCCAAGCCGCTGAAACCGAACATATTGAGAGCTCTCATCCACAATTGAATGGCAGCAAACGAATTAACCTCTAAGTAGCGCTTCCTAGATTTACAGAGTGTGTGCCCGTATCAAAGAGCATATTTAATAGAGCGCCGTGGCGTGGAGAGCTCCAGCGGAGTGTTAAATAGGCCGAGAGCTGAAAGTGAAGGGCAGAGGTGATGTACTCTCTAAAGGTCTCTAAGAGCCAGAACAAACCATCCGCACGCACTAGAGAGAGAGGGAGTTAATACGTGTCTTGCAACAAGGGATGCACAAAACGACATTTTTTACTTTTATATTTTTAACATAGTGTTTTGATAACATTGCAATACACAAAACTAGTTGATTGTTTGTTGTTCATCATGACTTCCCTGACCCATCTGACCAAAACGAACACATGACATTATACAGCATGTTTCTGTATGTTAAAGTCTCATAAAGAAGGATTCGGGTGTGCGGAATGCATGTGTGTGTATAAACGAGTGTGTGTGTGTCCCTGGGGTTGGGGGCCGTGCCGTGATGGTACAGATGGGACAACATATGACACGTGAGGGTGTGGGGACACTGAGGCTCTCTTCGTCCATCTGGACTCCCCTCTGATCTGCCCTGCCTCCCTCTGCCGTGTGTGTATGTGTTTTTGTTTGTGTGTGTGTGTTTGTTTGTTCCCTTTCAGTCGGTCTCTCAACGTTGTGTCCAGACTAATGGGGTTTAACTTAAGAACATATCAACACTGAATTGACTTTCTTTAGGCCAATGAACTTGGCGAATAATATAAACATGTTAATCTCCTCCCCATGCATACGGGTATAAAAGGAGCTGGCATGTTTCATTCTTTACCTTTTTTTATTCAACAGTCCATGTTTGGCGTGACTTCCACTAGGTCGTAGACCATTAGTACCACGTGTTGCTTGTCTTCCCAATCTGAGGAAAATGGTTCACCGTCCTGTTGCTTCTCACAAATGCATGAGGAAGGTGAGCTGTCTGTTGCCACATCGGAGGGCGTTCTGTTCACTTGACATCCTCTACCCTCCGCTTCCGGCAGACTAAGCCCACCGAAGAAGACTCAGGAGGAATTCAGGCCCGCTCCCGGACATTCAATCTCTGAGCGGCCAGAGAGACACAGTCCCTGCCTCTTCCTTACTGGTGCTGGGCCCTTTTCTGGACCTGGCACCCTAATTGTAACCATAAGAATTTATTTTCTCTCAGGGTAAATTTTCCCACAGCAACTCTCCTCAGGATGGTGCATTCAACAGCAAGATCAGAACAACATACCTACCTGGAACCCTACTCAAAGCTAAGCAGCCGTTCTGACAGTCACATGTTTGACTTATCTTGACTCACTCGCAAGAAATAGCGTGTACTGTATGCAGAGCAACCAGGTGCTACGGCACCTAGACCCCTGGGGGTTTGGATCAACCGAAAGGAGAGCAAGCTCTCCGCTGCGAAAAACAGTCCCAAAAATCTCTGAAATCTCAGTATGGAGCTCAGCTTGCAGTATGGTCTTGCAAGCTCTCTCCGTGTCCAACAAGTGCCTTCAGCTCACATAATGTAATCCTGAGACCCCGGTCCGGCTACATGCCCAAAGTTACCACATCTCCCATCAGAGATCAGGTGGTGAACTTGCTGGTGCTCTCCACTGAGGAGGAAGACCCAACTCCATCAGTGTTGTGCCCCATACGCACCCTGCACCTCACTCTCTCTCCAGTCAGGGTATAGTCTCTTTGAGGGCACTGGCATGAAGAGCCTGTTTGGCAGACATCATTGCTTCTGCTTTCTTTCCTCCATCAGTCTTGACACAATGTCTCATTTCCTCCATTAGAGAACTAAGGTTAGAGTCGTGGTTGCCGCATACAAGGCTCGCTCACATTAAAGTATTGTCACACCACAAAATATATTATTTATCCTGTTTCTTGTATCTGTAGAACCCAAAAGAACATATTTTAAAGAATATGATATCCACACCAGACTCTATTTTACTTCTATTGTATGTAAACAAAACCACATTGACATTTCTCAAGATATATTATTTTATGTTTTACCAGAAGAAAGGCATACAGGTTTTAAACCACATTTTAAATTATATGTGGTTGAATAAGTAAAAATCTATTGGTTTTGCTCATATATTCTTTATGAGATCAGTTTAGTAGAGTGATTGGGTTTACATTGTTTGTCTCGCAGACCATATAATATGTTAAAACAATGCAAAAGAACTTAGAAATACATTGAATAAAATTAAAATACATTGAAAAATGAATTGTTGGAGTTACTTAATCTTATCAGCTATGTCTGTTCCACATGATTGAATTAAGTTGTTTAAACATAATGTCTCTTGAAGTTTGAGAAAAAAGTTATGGTAAACAATTTAATTTAATCATGTGGAACCAATGTACATAATAAAATTACATTATTCCAACAACCCTGTTTCTACAGTGTACAGATCAAAATATATATATTTAGAATATTTTTATTTGAATTACAAATGAAAATTTAGTTTAAGTAATTACGAATGAAAACGTAGTTTCTTTGAGTTGTAGTTTTGCCTCGGTTTCTTGGTTTCTTTTTTTTTTGGAAAAACAAGGTTTAAATAGTTAACAATTATTTAAAGGTTAATGTTATTCTTTATGACGAAAAGCTGCACATTCAACCTCTCCATTCAGTCCAATACATTATCACAGTGTTTTAAAATTGTCTGCTAAGTAATGTATTTACCCTCGAATCCCCGCAGGGTTCTGGGACCTGAATGGGTTGTGACCCTGGATTTGACAACATAGGTGACATCTTTTTCTTCAGCCCAACCTATCCAGTCCAGAAGCTGTAAACCTGTCAGTTGAACATGTCTTTATTCCCCGCTGCTTGTTCTACAAACGTCATCCCACTGTGCTGCCCGACACTCGCCCAAGTGCATTGTGGGTTATCGTGAAGTCTCGGGCCCTTGTGTCAGGTGCTGAGGAGACTGTTTGAAATTCATGCTCGGTAGATTGTCAGACAAGAGGAGTACGTGTTGGGGGGGTTGCAGCGGTTGGGGGGGTTGTAGCTTCATTACCATATCAAAGAGCCAGCCGCCGTGGTCTAATGGTAATTACATCGGCCAACAATTGGCGCTTGCTGGTCGGATCATAACAAAAAAATAAGTGTGTGTATATGTGTGTGTGCGTGTGTGTGTGTGTGTGCGCATGTATGTGTGTTAGGATGTGATACAGGGGGGTGGAATTGGCCGGGGCATTCAGGTTATGTTAATACAGCTCATCTATTTAATTAGTGCTCAGACTCGGGCTTTGTTTACTTGTGATGTCTCTTTTTTTAAAAGTGGGTGAGTGAGACAAGAATAAGGTATCTGAGGTTTCAGGAATGATTTGGCCCGGGCTAGATTGAGAGAGAATGTTACATGCCGTAATGAGCTCTGCTGCGGATGGACCGTTTGATGGGCCCCCCACTCGGAACACGTGCGGAATACACGTTGTCCGGCAACCTGAATGGCGACGCCGCTTCAAGCGTGCATGCATATGTGTGTAGAATGACAGCATTTTTTGTGATTGTTTTTATGTTGGAGATGGTCATGAAGCTGTGATGGACCTATTTAAAGTCCTCTTTTGAGAACGGAGAATCAAGAAGGCTGATGAGAACCTGATAGTACCTCTAAAGAGGATATTTGACTCCCTCCTGATGCATTTGTGTGTGTTTGTGTGCTTGACTGCGTGCGATTTTCAAGCACCTGTGAACTGCGTTTATCATACAGATCATCCCGCTATTACCTGGAACACTTGAGTTATTGGCTGTCATGCGGAGGAAGAAGATACGTGATTGTTGATGTTGTATCATCGCAGTTGACCGCGTATGGAAATAAATGTGATTGTGCTGTTTTAGTTAAGAAAAGTGTTTGTACATATGGTAAAGATATTTTTTATTCAAAATTGTATCAACCTTCTTAAATTTTCTTTAAAGATTAATAAGTAGTCCCATGCAAACATAAATACTAGTATTTCCAGCATAGCTGGATTGTCATTTTATATTAATAATGCTAAGTTGAGCGATGAAATTGGTTTTTACATCCGTGCAATAGAGGTGAATAGATGTGGAAAATAGATGTGAATGTGCTGCTGCTGTTGGGTGACCGATTTTCTTCAAAATATCTTATTTTCTGTTTTAGCATGTTGTGCAAATTCAGTGTCATCTTAAAACGTGCCTACTTCTGCATCTTAAGAAAATGGGCCAGTGAAAGGAAAGCCTCCTACAAACACATGTCTTCTGGTGAATTAAACAGCCAAGCCATGGTTTAAGTTCATCACTTTATTTTTGCAGATAGATTTCTGGTGTCTGTGTGTCAGCAGGTCATGAGGGCCTGTTCAAGAGGGCCTCATTAATAAACAGAGTGATTGTGTGAACTGCCATGCTGTCATCACACTGTATAACAACACCACGACAAGGGAACTCATTCAGGAACGTCCACGCAACGTCTGTGCGACGTCTGTCCAATGTCTGCCCCATATGCCCCATCGCCACTTGGATTTGGGTCATCAAAAGAGTGCTACCTACGATTTGCATGAGGCTCGGGGACATATTAATGTGATTCTCTTCTATGTGCTTTGGCTAATCTCTTAATGTAAGTGTGAAGTCTAAATGAAGCCTAAGGGGAAGTAAACCATGACACTACATACAAACAGCATGCTTGATGCCTCTGGTGCTCTCTCTCTCTCTTATTCGGAGAGCTTTATTCTCTCACACCTCTCCGTGCCCTTGCGAGGAAGTGCATTGCCGCCTGTATGTGAGAGCAAATGTCCTGTTAGGAGAAGGAAAGTGAGAGAGAGGATAGAGAATTTTGGTAAAAGAAAGAGGGAGAGACAGACGGATAGAAAGATAGTCTTTTTAGGAGTTGGTTCTGTTGGCTTAAAGTTTTCATGAATGGGAAATTCAACATGCTTTGCTTATACCTAAAACTTAGTGAGTAGTTAAAGATTTCCCCCCACATCCCTTATCGTTGGATTTACAGGTGGTTTAAACGTAGATCAAACCAACTAAAGCCATCTGTTGCATGTAGATAAGACTTAAGCACACATAAGTTAACTTTGCAAAATTTACACTAACATCAAAAATGAACTCACATCAGCCAACACTAAAAATATGGATTTCACAAAAATAAAAATAAATATTAGCTTTAACAAATAAAATCACTTAAAACCAATAAACTGATTTTTCTTAGTTTGACTTTATAATGTATTAAACAGTTTATAATGTAATTAACAGTTAATATATGTAAAATATAAACATTTTATGTTTATTTAACTAAACAAAATAATTATTTCTATTAACATATTGTACTTTAAAATTCCACTTAATATTTTAAAAGAAATGTTTGAGTTACACAGGTTTACTCTTAGTGTCATTTAATTTGAATTTACTAAATATATAACAAACTTTTCATTGATTTTACGGCTTTCTAAATTACTAATTAAGAAAAAAAGGAAAATGCAGTATTTTTTATAGTGAAAGGTTAGAAAACAAAAATTATTTAAATTTTTTTTGTTTTTATTTTAAACCTAGGACAAATATGTTATTCTTAATTATTTTAACTCTGTCAGATGCATAACAAAGTGGCAAGGAATAATCCTAGTTATTTTAAAAACAGACATACAGGAGTAACTGACCCTTGACTTTACATCTGCTTGTCATCATTTTTATAATTAAGATTCCTATTTTGTGAATGATTGTAAATGTGTTTTTTGTAAAAAAAAAAATAAAAACATTTTGAATGATAATGGTAAAAATACCCAACAGGGAACGGATTAAGGAACACCACGTAATTTTGTAGATCAAATGAATTCTTACCCTGATTTGATATGATCCATTTTTACTTGAAAGTGAATCAAATTCAGGAAATAAGAAAACTTGAACAAACTTTGTCAAACTTTTCAGTTTGCGGCAGTTAATGAAATCGCAGCTTTCTGATAGATGTAAGCCTTATTTTACTTTTAATAGAACCGTAATTGCATTTATATTTTTGTATTTACGTAAAGAGGGAAATCATAATACTTCAAATGAAAACAACAATCATTAGCCTTGTGTATGTAAAGGCTTTTGTGATGGATGGCTACATTTAACTGAAAGATTATAATTTCTGTCATTGGCGTCAGAGAGGTGCATTACAGTGACAAGTTGAGAATATGCAGTTAAGTGTTTCTCGGGGGTCTGAATCAGAGGGAATATGACATTCTGTACGGAGCAAAGAGAAAGGGGCTCTATTTTCATGGCATGAGGCCTGAGACGCACAATGACTGGAAATCAAGGGCTTTGCAAGGTAACCATTTGCTGTTGACTATTGCTAATGGTAAAAAGAAAAACAGCTGTCCAGCTTTAAAGTGGAGAAGTGACAGAAATACTGTGTGTTGCAGTTAGAAAAGTGAAGTGATTTGTTGGTTCACATGGCAGGACAGATGTACTTTAAAGAAGTATATAAGTATATTTGTATACAGGTTTAACATGTACAGTGATCACAAAAATGTACACTTTACATTTGAAGAGAGTGTCATGTTAAAGGACTTGAAAGGGAAAGTTCACCCTATAATGAAAATTCTGTCATCTTTTAAATCTTGTTCTTTCCAACCCGTTTGATTTTCTTATTTCGACAAACACCAAAGAACCCCAGTTTTTTGTTTTACCCACGGGCTAAAAAATGACGATACGGTGAACAAACGATGCAAAACACAACTGAAGATATTACAAGGAATGTTGTCAACCAAAACCTGCTTGTCCCCATGACTAATATTATATTGATTTAAAACCAATGCATGTCATTAGGTTTTCTTTCATCTACATTTTCCAAATATCTAGAAATACAAATGTGTTTTGCAAAAGTTTTAAATGACAATAGGGTTTTTAAATGACGACACAATTTTATTTCAATGCGAACTGTCCCTTTAACACATCCACTAAAATGACCTAAAAATGATCAGTTGTTCAAAGTATTAAACAGGGAAAAAACTCCAGATGCTGCTTAGTATTATTTTGTTATCCAGGCTTATATTTCCAAACACGTAAGAATGTTAGCACAGAAATGAAAGTCATTCTCTGAAACTCTTGTATCTCTGAAGTTTGAATGTGTTTTGACGTCAGCCGCAAACTGAATTTCAATCTTCTCAGTGTTAATACTCCTCCCAGTGTTAACCGGGTCAACAATTTCTAAATCTCTGTCTGTGAAATCACTGTGTTTTGCTTCTCAATTCAAACAAGCCCCGGAGATTGACTCGCTAAACTGCTTGTCTTGTCTTGTTCTTGAACCTACAAGCAGGCAAACAAGATAATCACTGCTGTTCTACATATGGACACTTTTTAATTACAAGTCTTTCAGTCTCAGTCGGTTTTGTTTTCAATCCTCATCACGCCATTCTGGTAAACAGAAATCCCTTTCTCTTTAGACTTCTCCTGAAATGCTCTTGCAACTTAGACGAAATGGTGGATGCGTCGGGTCACGGCTGTCTGTTTTATTTGGTTATGCATAATAAAAACAACTTGTATACGTTAAAAAATTCCATTAGTCGAGTTGTGAACACTTTTGTTAACAGTCTGTTGGTCGTAATTTACTCCCATTCCTGCTTTTCACTAAAGCTGTTGAAAGCAAAATGTTTATACAAGGTAGGTAAAAACCAGTAGCCTTGAGCTGGGCGTATGTGAGCCAATGCTCCTACAGCCAGGATGCTCAAGAGAGGAAAATGTAAACTTTTTTTCTTTACGGGTTTATCTAACTGGAAATTAAGAGTGAACAAGGTCTTCTCTATTATACCGCAGACATGCGATTGATTTGGTGTACTTTACAAGAATGTTTATGGAAGACTATTAGGCTCACTTGTACTCTGTGCTTAGGTTAGACCTAGCCTTTGCTCCTACTTGTAATTTAATTTCTTTCAGATTTTTTTGCAGGGCTATGATATTTATAGGCCCATACAGATCACTGTATCTTAAAAGATCTGCTGATTGTATATTATCAATGTTGCCAGCTGAGCCCTATTACTCACACAATGAATGTCCCATAACCAAGGACGTTGCCAACAAGTCCAGTTCGCAAAACATGATATACGGTATGTGACACATCTGGTCTCTGAAACCCTGCGTTCGTCCGTGTTCATATTGTCTTTATTTAAGTATTCTCCGGAGATTGTACCGTCCCTTTTGTTCTTGACCTTTCAAGCCGCGGCTTCCAGCAAGCAGGGCAGATTTGCCCAGAATAACAGCCGCACACTCTGTACTTAGAGTAGTCGGCAAGGTTTTAATGAAAGCTCTTCCTGCTGCTCAGTGTGAGCTGAATTGTTAGAAACCGTGGACCGGCCGCAGTGTGTCATAATGCACTCGCTATAGGAGAGCAGTAATATGCATCGATTTGGGGAACAAGTGGACAATCAAGAATAGAGTGAAGGAAAATGAGTGAAGGAGAGATCAGAGCCGTACACACATGGAACAAACATGGCGCATATTTAAAAGGTCGAGAAAGATGGGCCACCGATGTATGTAAGACTTAAAGCTTTAATGCCCTTTTTTTTAAATGTGGTAGCACACTATTTTATGTATTCTCCTTTCATGTATTCTGCTTCAAACTGTTAACCGGCTGGCTTCTCATGCTTAATGTGGTCCAGTTGGTTAAAACCGAGTTTGACGCATGACATAGTGAAGAATGAAGCTTTACACGGTCGTAAGGTCATAAGGTTCTCCTGTAAAATCCTACCCACTGCACCAATCAGAGAGCTCGAAAGAGCACGAGCATCAGTGTGTACATTTCAGGAGAAGCCCTTGTGAGGAGATTGGTCTCGAGCACTGCTTACCGCCCTGAGCTCAGATTTATTCTGAAACAATTGTAAAGCTGTATCTATCTTCTGCACTACAGGTACTTAAAATTAACTCATTTGTTTGATACACCGTCATTTATAATAAAATAAATTTTGTATTTCAATGTTATTCCAAAACAAAAACAGGCTGAAGTCAGAAAATCAAATTGCGAGAAAACAAGCAGTAAACTTTAAGTCATAATTAAATATATGAGTAAATTCTGACCGAATGTTCCTTTCACTATGCAGAATGATTTTATGCAAAAAAAAGTAAATCACCAAAAATGACTTTAGCTGGGTTTTCACAGGTAGGGTTTCAAAGTTTTTACAACAGGGGCACTTACATTTTAACAACCAAGTCACCTATATTTATATAGCGCTTATAACAAAATACATTGCGTCAAAGCAGCTGAACAACATTGATTAGTGGAACAGTGTGTCCATAATGCAAGATCATAGTGAAAAGCAGTTCATCATTGAGGTCGGTAATATCATCTCTGTTCAGATTAAATAGTGTCCGTGCATTCCTTAGAACTTCAGCATGCAGCTTATACAACAGTAATGTTTCCTTGACCTTATGTGTTTCATGTTGTGTTTTAAAAAGTCCCGTCCATGTGTTTCTGTCACGACAAACATACACAGTGACTGATATGTGGGATATGTGTCTTGCTATTGGCTCTGCTTGACAGATGACCCACTTGAATCACTGGGCTGCACGGGTGTCTGGATGTAACACTTGTTTTTTAAACATGTACATAAGCCTTACAGTGTGGACCACAGATAAATGAGTGTGTGTTTATAGCGGAAGCAAGAAATCATTATAGAACATAAAGACGTTAACTTAGAGATGAAACCACTTAGGAAAAGTTAATAGCAACGCGTTCCTTTAAAGAACCTGTCGAATGAGAGCATGGCACTCGGAGGCCCACTTTGGTCACCATACGTCAGTTCGTGTCTTGTCTGAAGGGTTTGCTCTGCCAGTGGATGCCACAGCCGGAGTGCCTGGCAATATGAACCCCCATCACGGATGTAATCGTCTCTTTCTAATCAGATTAATTAGCATTCCTACGCCTGTCAAGAACAGCACTGCTGTTTGTCTTTTCCCGTAACGTCTTTTGTTTTCAAAGCCGAAGATCACTCGAGCGTGGACACGCGGTGGTAGCACTAAGCATAAGGGTGAGAAACACAACCGTGGTGGTCGATTTGATGCTGACCCGAAGTGACAGCGGTGCAGACTGCGCCTGACTAACAAAATCTGCTCTGACATTAAATCGCGTTCAGAAACAAATTGTGCGAGCGTTTCTCAATATCACAGTTTTCTTTGTGTTACGAATCAGTAAATAATTGACCAGAATGCCTCCCAGAATCTCATTGTCACTGGAACGGGTCCTTAGGTTTTATGGGCAGAGAGTAGTTTCAGAACAAGAACCCAGATGAAATGCTCTTTGATCCTCAGTCATTCTTTACATTTACATTTTACATTTACATTTAGTCATTTAGCAGACGCTTTTATCCAAAGCGACTTACAATAGTCGAGGAGACAATGAAGCGGTAAATAGCCGATACAACAATAGGTGAACAAGTGCTACAAAAAAAGGTTCTTTACACACCTGCATTGGTCAGTTGGCCGGTAAAAGTGTGTGTGCGTGTGTGTGTGTGTGTGTGTGTGTGTGTGTGTGTGTGTGTGTGTGTGTGTGTCTCAACCCAGGTGAAGCATTCGGATATTAATTAAATCATTCACTTTTGTTCTCTCTTTTTCTTCTCCTTCTCAGCGTGTGGTAAAAGGCCAGCTCCTTTGTTACTGTCGGCTTTTTTGGTCTCCAAGCTATGACAGTGCTCATTGTTGTGGCAGAACAGAGGAGGTCTGGGTTGCGAGCAACTCATTGGACGAGGTCTAGGCTAATGGCAGGAAGTCTTTAAAGTCTGCAGTGCATTTCATCTGCGTGCGGTGGGGAGCCCGCTGGCCAGTGCCCGTGTTTGATCCATTCCCAGCCAGCAGCACCACGCTACAGCCACTTAATTAACAGAGCTCTTATTACACACAGTCACACTTTAGTGAAGATGCACAACAGAATTCTATAACAGACATTCACTTCCTTTGTTACTTCTTGTCCTTTAATCCCTTGTGCACTATGCAGTATGTCATATTACAATTGAAGCAGGCATTGGCTTATTTGAATGGAGTATGACATTTGAAGGGGTCATATCATACATCATTCATGTCATATTGGTTTGCTGTCAGGTCCAATATAGTTTGTAGTGCCGCATACAATCTCCTTGCATAAGCTGAGTTAAATTGTGACGGCTCCACAAAACAATCGGGGTTGAACCCTGTGCAAAACCCATTCTGTAAATCGGTGTTTATGGTTTTGCTGTTTCAGTGATTCTTCTAGTTTTAAACTTCTTTGCAGGTGATTTCAGAACTTTAGTAGTGAGTAAATTAGAAGATAAATAAAATTAAACCCTCAGACACATAAAAGCTCTTCTTAACACCACTTTCCCCTTTTCTCTATGTTTTTGTCTCCCTCTCCTCTCCTTTGCATCACAATAAAAAACCTCATTACTCACAACAATATCCAAAAACACAGAAGGGATACGGCTAAATTAATTATGAATGTTCAAATATTACATCAGCATACATTTTTCCTACATGAACTCTGCAGGTACATAACTTTGCTTAGTTCAAGTTGAACTCTTACACTAGATTCAGCTTAAAAACGTAATGACTCAACATATTGGATTCTTTGTAAAGTTTGTGCCAGACACTGCTTTGCTCGAGTACATAACAGTTTAGACAAGTAGCAGTTTGGGCCATCATTGTTTGTGTCTGTGTGGTCTTATGTTTAAGTCAGTGGTATCGGGAAATAGAGCTATCGTCCTGTAGACTGCAGCTCCAGCACACCTGTCTGTAATACTGATGCAAACCTCAACTCATTGATTTAATGTTCAAGGTGTGTTGAATTTGAGTTTTCAGGAGATCTTTAGGAGTTGTTTTAGAGTGATTAACCTTTTGAATTGGGAATCTTGTCCTGTAGTGGTACCACAGTCTTGTGACCTGTAAAACCTGAAAAGTTTGAGGAAACCTAATGCCTTAAACCTTTTAATGTTCGAAAGCGTTACATTTCAGTACTGCAAAAGAAATTCTAGTGTTCATGAGACCTATTAGAATCAACTATAAATGTCTATAAAATTATACACTTTCAAAAACAAAAATTGCCTGATTCCTCTTGTGTTTACAAACATATATATATATATTTAAATTAGTGTATTGTATATTAACATGGTAATGCTCATTACTTGTTCATAAGTATATGAAATATTATTGTTGTTTGCCAAATATATTTTCTCGATTAAATTATTGGAGTTAAAGTAAGTCATCATATATAAAAAAGCAATTCATCATTTCTTTGGATGAGTTGTGCTTATTGTAATACGTTTTCAAGTTCACTTAACTTTACCTTTTTAAGTTAAAGTAGTGTGATAAAAAAGTAATTTATTTAGTGAATATCAGTGTTAGGTTTTACAGTGTTTTGGTACACTGAAAAGCGTTGTTGGAATTACTCAATCGAATCATGTGCATTGGTTTTTGTAACACAATTATGTAATAAAATTATTATACATTATTAGAATGTGTGAAACGGTTGTACTTGATAAAATTGCCTAATTCCAACAACCCTTTATTTCAATGTGGATTTATGAATCTGACCTTCTGTTTTGAATTTTCACCTTGACCTTCCAAACAATGTTCTTATGATGTAGAAATGATGAAAATTTAAATTACATTTAAGATACATTATTAAATATAAATCTTAAACATATTTAATTACAAATGATTAGTTATTTCCCTAGTTATTAATTTAAAAATCATGTTTTTATTGTGCATTCCAATTAACCAATCAAACAGCTGTTTTTTATAAAGCCAAAATAACAAAATACAAATTACTAACACAATGGAACACAGTAACAACATATTAACACTTTATAATAATAAAAACTACTTATCTCGTTTTGAAATTAAACTTTTTATGGGGGTTTGCAAATATACAGAATGCTCCCTTATAAGCACATATATATGGTGTTAAACAAGAAGTAGACCTTGCAGCAAACATTTGAATTGATAAACTGTTTATTGGATTTGTGCCTGTGTGTTTTTGGTTCCTTGTGTGACTATTGGAGAATTCACACGTGAGCACTTCTGGCTTGGACTTGATCTGTTTACCCTGTGATAAACAGAACTAAATAGTGCTGGCTGAAGTCTTTCTGTCTCGCTGAGGGCCTACTCTGATGGACAGAGGCCGTGTTTGTGTTCATTTGTGTATAAGCATTCAAGCTACTCACAGCTGCCGTTTACACAACACGCCGACCATAACGTAGATGTGACATTATCAACCTACGTCACAACAGTAACGTATGTGATTATTAATCTTTCTGCAATCCACCCACTTGTGCATCAAGCCCCGTGCGCCCAAATCCCAACGCTTGACAAAACCAAACACAAGAGTCTCCTACATCCAAAAGATCTCTCGCCCTCTCCTGCCGTCCTTACACTTGTGTGTTTGAGTGGCATTAGCCTAATGGCTCCGGCATTCAAATGACCTTATTACCCTTTTAGTAGCCAGTGTGTGTGCGGACAGTCACAAAGCCACCCGTTCAAACAGTGGCTGGGCTTTAAGTGGAGACATGGCCCTGGGTAATTTAGCTGTAGTGGAGCACGCTGGCACTAAAAGCCTGCTGGGTAATTGAGTGGCGCGGGGCTGGAGAGAGGCGCCCCTGCCCTGCCTCATTATGCCATGTCTCCTGTGCTGCCTGTCAAAGGGACGATGCTTAGCCCACGCCAACCCCGTCTAATGCGCTCTGACACGTCATGTCCTTTCTCTAAAATAACAGTATCTTCCTTTCCGCCCCGGACCCCTCGCGCACATTGATATGCTGACGGACTCTTGCCGGTTCAAGTACGTACGTACCCGTACTTGAGTCAGCGATCAGATGGGGTCAC
Source organism: Triplophysa yarkandensis (assembly GCA_033220385.1). Taxonomy (NCBI): domain Eukaryota; kingdom Metazoa; phylum Chordata; class Actinopteri; order Cypriniformes; family Nemacheilidae; genus Triplophysa; species Triplophysa yarkandensis. The sequence goes on from CM065678.1 coordinate 6,867,946, forward strand.
AGTCTGATGTTTGTGCGCATGTCAGTCTCATTTACCGTAATGACCTCTGGTTTGCCGCTAGGGCTATTTTAAGTAGGTGTAAACCTTCTAACACATACCCGATCCACGGTACAGATAATAGCTGTCATACAGTAACCCAGGGATGGACCACAGAGTAGTTCAGCATCTGTTCTTTGTGTCGTCCGGTTCCATATCAGGCCCGTTTATCGCCCCATCTTTGACTCTGTTGTGTGTCTGTTAAAATGAAGTCGAGGTGTCTAAATGTCCAGATAGCTGACTATTCAGTCTCCAGTGAGATCCATTGCTGTCACTGCTGCCTTTTCCCTGTTTTCAGGTCACCGGACCATTTGTTTTCATTATCTCGCTGCCATCTCAAATCTAAGAGATGGTTTATAAAATAAGCCCAGTACTGAGAGGCTGGTTTGATAGACCAGAGGTTGGATTCGCCAAAGTGGTTGGGTTCCACATTATGGACAGGTTTATTTGTATATGTCAGGGGTAATTTCTCGACACAAGTATTGTGTCTCTTAACCTTTACATAAAACTTGCAGATTCTCTTGTTTGACTCAGCCGCTTTCAATATTGGTTTGATTTTTGTTCAGAAATGTCCACTTAACAATAAATAATGATAATACCAAATACTACTAATAACAATAATGTCATTTTCAACAACAACAAAAAATAACAATAAAAACAATAACATTGTCAATAATAATAACAATATCAATAACTTTTAACAATATCAATAATCTTGTTCAAAATGCTTCTTTTGTAAACCTCATTTGTAAGTCACATTGGATAAAAGCGTCAGCTAAATTACTAAATTTAAGGTAAAAATAAAAAAAACAATATTAAAAAAAATATTGATACTAATAATGTCAACAACAACAACAACAACAATATTGTCATTAATAAATAAAATAACAAAATTGATATTAATAATAATACAATTTTTCACAATAATGATAATTACAATAAAATAAATTTTCAATAACAACAATAATCCTAAATAATGTGATATGTGCTGTTATTATTATTATAATATATAATATTATTTTATTGTTGTGGTTTAACATTAATATTCATCAGAATGTAATTGATTTTATTATATATATGTTGTTGTTTTTTATTGTTATTTTTAATAAATTATGTCTTTGTTTACCTTCCTTTAAGTTGTTACATATGTAACCGGTATGACTTTCATTCTTTGAAACCCTAAAAAAACAAAAGTGATATAACAAAACATTGAAGCTGCTTTTTACCAAAGCTGTTTGAAAAGCTTAGTTTGGACTTAAATTATATCTTTAATATTGTTAGTTTGCGGAAGCTGCTCTTGTCTTGGTACAGAAGCAGTGGGTTCATTGCCACAAGCTGCTTCTTGTCACCTCTGTTTACTAAAGACTTGATTGATCTTAGAGTATGAGGGCGTGAGGAGTTAAGATATAAAGAACAACAACAATAACTTCATCCGTGTTCCTCTGCAACTAATCAACTAAGCCAGTGAGTCTGAGAATTTTGTAAGTCAGTAAATAGCTCTTATTAAGCTATTTAAGAGCCCCCAAAAAAGCTTGAACTGTTATTTTCCTCCTGAAGATCTCAAAGAGCTTTCTTTGCTCTTTCCTTACTAATTGACTATGACATCAAATCAATACCTTGGGTTTTCTTTGTCTTCTCAACCGCTTTTCTGCGGGTGTATCGACTGGCCAGTATGAAGGTATGAAAGGATGAAGCAGGCAGTGACCTGTTTCTTACATGGACTCCAGGGAGGGGAATGCTTAAGAATTTACATTGGACAAAAATGATGTTAGTGCTTTTATTTTTTGTGTTTTATGAAGCAGACTTCAGGTATTTAGGCCTCAGTCATCCCTATAATGTTGGCTTCTCTTTGTGTGTTTGTAGCAACTGGGACTGTCCATGTGTAGACTGAATGTAAATACACTTAAAGATGAGTTGTCACTTTTATTTAAATAGTTAATCTTGTTGAGTTTGTAAATGACAATGGTGTTATTGCTCCAAAAGCTAGTTGTTAGAAAGATATATTTTGTATGAAAGCTCATTTGATGCACTGCAGAAAATTTCAAATGCTTTGACTTATTCTCTATGTCATTCTGCAGTGAGAGCTGACCAAAAAATTTACATCATCTCATCCATTTATATTATGTTAAACCCGTATATAATTTGTTCTAATGTGGAACTGAAGGTATCCTGAGAAATGCAGTTTTGTGCATACAATAAATGTCAGTTAGGACCATTGTGGTTTGGATAGCGACTAAATCCACTTAACTTTAGCTCACATTTTCTAAATGCATTAATGTTAATATCTCGAGTCATAATATTTTGCTAATCCAATCTGTTAGCCTCCATATTTCTTGTTAACAACCCAGCACTACCCACTTATTAAAACTGTATGTAGGTAAAAAAGTGAATAATGTTGAGGAGAAAACAGTACATTTAGACAAAGAAGATTTAGTTCTTGTCCAGCTCATACACATGCTTGTCAGTTCTCCAACATACCCAGTTGGTTTACAGCGGTTAGAAAGTAAACTCATATTTCTGAAGCCAGAGTTCTCTCTCTTGTGGGGGCCGTGTTGCATCCGCTCGGCGCAGCTAGTACACTGTATATGCAACATTTGTAGTTCATTATCGTATTTTTGCGAAGGCCTGCTGGCCTACACCAAACTTGTGTTTTTAAGCCAAAAGCATATAGAGTGCAGCTTATTCAAACGACCTAATAAGAGCAAAGAGAAATGCACAAGAGGTTTCGAGACTCTTTGGAAAGAGGAAGCACAGCGACAAACAGAGCGAGCGAGATAAGAAGAGAAAGAGAGACCGAGTTGGTAATTGGGGAAGTTTTCCTGTGAACAAAAGACACAGGCGATTGTGCCTTGACAAATCCACACCACAGATGAACGGAAGCGACCGTGTCAGATATAAACAAGTTTATACTGGCGAGATCTCAGCCACTAGAGGCACATTTATGAACGTGTGTGGCCATGTGTGCTGTGTACTTCTCTTTGTGAGTTAGTGTGAATGTGCATATAGAATACATAAACAGAATAAACTTGCTTGGTCTTTGTAAGTGCTCTCAAATGGATTGATTGTTACCAGAATAAAAAGTTTGTCTTTGCAATGTTTGTTTGTGTATTGGGTGCATTTATTATGTATATATAAATACATAAACATACATTCATATATTTAAGAAAACTTCATAAGATTTAATAAGTGTTATCTATACATTTAATGACTTGAACAAAATACATCCAAATATTTTATATGGATATAAATAAGTATTTCATGACCCTGCGATTTTGCAAGTTCTCCTACTTGGAAATCATGTAGGAGTCAATAATTTTCAGCATAGGTGCATTTCTATTGTGAGAGACAGAATCTAAAAATAATTGTTAATCCAATTGTAAGATTTTTCTGACAATTTATCTTTTAATTATTGTGTCAAATAATATTTGATCACTCGACAGTTTTCTGTCTCTCTTATTTTACTTTTAAATAGTCGAGCTACACTCTGCTCATGACATCTACATTAGTAGCACCTGTTTGAGGTCATAAGCTGTCATAAAACCACATGTGCAACCCACAATCAGTCAAAAGTTTAAGTAGCAACATGGGCAAAACCAAAGAGCAGTCAAAAGATACAAGAATAAAAAGACAAAACAAATGTGGATATGTATATGTATATTCTAAAGCTATGGCATTATATTTCTAAATATTTAATCTTTTTTATATTTTTAATATCACTCATTATATATATTTAGTTCAGTGTACACCCCTACTTATTTATGAATATTTTGTAATATTTTTACATAATCAAATAAAATATAAAAAAAAAGAGTGATAAAAAATACAAATACAGTTTTATATCATTTTTTTATGTGGACTACTACTTTAATGTAATATGACGTGGATCCCCTCGTTCTCACCAAATATCCATGAAGTCATGTGTATGTATGATTTTATGGGTCTGTCTCTTTTGTAGATCCTCAAACAAACTAAGTTTAAACAATACTGAAGGATTTTCCACACTTAATTTTGCTTCATCTTCTGTTAGAGAATTTAATTTGGCTTACCCGCTAAGTCAAAGATTTCTTAAAATCACATGCAAGAAATATCTTTGAGACTGTTCCAGTTTTTGAATGATATAAATGCATATTTTGAATTGTATATTTTCAGAATGTGTCTTATATGCTTATTACTGGTGGTATCCTGAAGAGGTTTGGACATCACTTTTCCCTTAAGCTCACTTTATTACATAGTGTCTTCATTTATACGTGGGCTGTAGTTCCTCCCGCGGGCACAACTGAAGATGATCTGTGAACAAATAGTTTGATTGTAAAGCTGGCTTGTATGAAGGTGAAACAAATGGATTTTAGGTGTGACAGAAGGCATGTGCTTAGAGTTTTCGTGTGAGTGGGTGGTTGTGAAGGCGTAGCTCTCTATAGAAATGTGTGATGAGAGATTAGGTCAATGTTGGATAACCTTGATGGACCAGAAATCTGTAACATGTGCCTCTGTATTGCCATCTCTGCTCGAAACCGAAAATTGAAAGTTGATGTATTCGTATATGTGGGTCTATCGGTCATTTTGTAAATTCTGCAGACATTTAAACACTGTGATTTTTTTATGTAGTCTACTACTTGAATGGAATCGGACTTGCATCCCTCCAGTAGCTCCAAATCTCCACCTATTCCATGTATTTGTGCATTATAAGTGTCTGTATCGTAGTGGCATTGCGTTCACGTGGCCATCTGATACAGCGAGGTTGTTAACAATTAGCCATTAGCTGTTAGCCGTTAGCTGAAGTGTGTCTGATAAGCAACTGGTCAGTTCATTAACATGGTTAATGGGAAGTCTTTCATGAAGCTGATAAGGGAAGTAGGCCATTAATTGTCTTTCAATTAACAGCGAGTGAGATTGCATAAAGGGTGATAAGAGTACAGAAGTGGTCATTAGCAGTGATGGAAGGCATAAAAGAGTTGTCCTTCATATGGTCAGCCATTAATGGACTACAGCATTTCTCTCATGCGGTGCTAATGTTTGATTTTTTCTTTCATTTCCTGATTCTTAGAAGCCTCCGTCTAGTCTACTGTAGTTACACAGCAAGTGGGATATAACGGAAGATACGTGATAATGTCAGGAGTCTTGTTAAAGATTAGATGTCTCACCTGATGATTTACAGCTGTCAAAATGCTACAAAGCAATAACTGTATGTCATAATTATTAAAGAGGATTTGATATAGCTTGAATTCATAGCTGATGATTCAAAAATTGTATTTTGTTGTGAATATGAGTAGAGTTAAAGAGACCATTTCATGCTGATAAAACTATTATTAGCTCGATTATTTGAATCCTCAACTATACATAAATGCCACTATATCTTTGAAGAACACATTATTAGTTGTATTAATAACTGTTTTGGATTTAAGTCTTTCGTGATGTCTGTAAAACACTTACTTCTAGTACCTGACTCTGGAGGACCCGCCTCCCAGTGAAGTGATTGGTCATACTCTCTGGTCTACTGTTATTGGTTAACTTAGCTGTCAGTTACTGCATCACCACCAGTGACGAGATAACATCACGTGAATCCGGTGACTTCCATTACGGATCTCTGATGACACGTCACGGAAGTAACTGGATGACTACAATCCTGGTGTTTGCCATAGTCTAAGGCATCTGATTTCTGTTAAAGAAAATAGCTCACTTGATTGGGAACTTTCAACTTTCATTTATTTAAACTCAATTGTTTATTCGAAGTATAATTATAATATTAAAACAATAATCCATTATTGATGACATCATTATGCCCCCACTTATGCCTTTCCCCTGCAACCACCTGTAAAAAATCTGTAAATAAAGGACAAAATATTATGTTTTTACATGTTAATCATGTCTGTTTTTTTTACAGATTTTTACAAATCCAAAACATTATTTTACATTTAACATTTCTTTCATTCAAATACATTATTTCACATTTAATATTTCTTTCAATCCAAAAGCTTGCAATGTAAAAGTGAGTTGCACAAGTCATTTTATAATCATTATCTATTTGTAAGGCCTGACCAGCAACAGAAAGGGAATATTTCTCCACTCTTAGCTCAGTGTGTGTGATTTTGCAAGACCGCAGACACAAAAGCCCTCTCTGATCAGGCTGACACAAATTTGTCTGCGAGAATCACACACGCGCACATACTGACGGACACAGGACAAACCCGGATGCCAACAGACGCAGATGTTGTGTGTGTGTGTTTATTTGTTATGTACATGTGTGTCAGTCCTCTCCACACAGTGTGTGTCCTTTGCCATGGTTTGGTCCCCTCATGTCCTGTCATATTCAGAGACTTTTCCTCACGAGAGCAGACAGAAGGGGCCCAAAAAAGACAAGCAGAACAACACAAATTCTAAACAGCCAGTGGGCATTGACTGTCTGCTGTAATCAATACATGATACTCTTATACAAACACACACATGTGCATATAGAACATGAGGTCTGCAGAGGTGTATGAACACCATTAGGGGTAGAGATGCTGATAATAAAAAGTGAACATCACCTATGTGACCTGATGTTTAACAATTTAAAATGCAGTTGTTATCATAAGTTAATGGGCAATTCCATGGAAATGTCAACCACAGAATTTATGTTTTTATCATACTTATAGCCCAGATGTCAACTTTGGTTGTTCAAATACCCATGTGGAGTCTGTCTTTTTACATTTTTAGAGGATTATTTTTAGTGCATGATTTCTGAACTCAAGTAAGGGCTATTTTCAGGATTGTCATGTCCATTTGTTGTCTCCGAAAAACTTTGTCCTTTTAGGTCACGTCCATAACGAAAGTTTTTTAACTGTTTTAAACTATTTGTGTATAGACTCTCAGGTCGTTTTTATGGCATGCCCACAAAACAAAATGTCATTTCCATAACTCTGGAATTGCCTATTTGCAATGGTTAAAGATAGGGTAACCAATTTCTAAGAATGGTTGTTGTTGTTTGAAACCAACAACATAACGCATTAAAGACATATATGCATCTTCCTGGATTGCTCAGCCTTAAAACGTCATCATTGTAATGTCTTACTAATACCCGCTTGCTCTTTTCTCTCAAAAATTTGAAACTCAACTTAACCTTTGCTTAAATGTTTTAAGAATTCAGTTACCCCGTCTCTAACATGACACATTTATAAACATTGTATTTACATCTTAGATCATCTTAGAATCGAATATTAATTGTTAATGTTCATCGTGCGCTAAAAAAAACTTTTGAATTAAGATAACACTAACAAAAATGAATGTATTGTCTCAGCCTCACCAAAACCTGCTGTGTCAACTTTTTACACTTAGTTTTGAAATTGAGGATTACCAAGGAATGACAGGCCTAATTTGCATATTCATGTATACTTGTATACTTAATTAAGCTGGTGTGGAGAGTGACATTTAAGCTATTTTAAGAAAATATGTTTAATATTGTAATTTTGATTGTCAAAACAAAGATTATGAAGAAATTGACCGCAAGGGGCCTTTAACACCTTCAACATTCTTGTAGAATTTTTGTTTAATGTGCTTCAAGTACAAACCAACTTTTTTACATTTGAGTAAAATATAATATAATTACTCATAACTTTGGTAATATATATTATAAGACAGAGATATTTTTAAGTAAATGTAATTATTATATTTTCTACTACCTTTGCTGAAATAATCTTTTACCTTTCATCTCAGTGGAATCTTCTTTAGAAATATGACATGCAGGTGACAATGTTATTTGTCGTCCTACGCACAGAAGTTTATGTATCGATGACCACATACACATACTCTCATTCTGCTTTACAAAAGATTGTTGTCATTTACTCCCTGTGGTTTGAGTTGAGAGAGTAATAACAGCCTGTGTGCTTTGTTTTTAGACTTGTTTAATTGCAGTGTTTCTATAAATGACAGTGATTTTCAAGGCTCTTGCCCATGTGTACGTGTGGGTTTCATTTGTGTGTGAAAGGGTCATTTTAGTTGTTTTGTTAATGATACAGCAAACTCTTTGACCCTTGTAACAGTGTGCTCGGACAGGCTGACCTTAATGGATCCACATCATGGCATTTACTATCTCTTTCCGTTTCTGACTTTTTCTCTCTGTCTCTCAACCTTATATGTTTCTCTTCGGTTCACTGGTGCTGTTCCTCTGAGTGTCATTAATGTGTTCTTTGTAAAGAGAGGACAAAAGCAGGGTGATGTTCTCCTCATTATTAACTAACGAACTCTGATCTGAGGTCACTAAACACGGTCTAAACATCACAGCTTTTATAACTCAGTATGGGGCAATGGCTGGAAATATATTAGGGTAAATCTTGTAATAATTAGAGCAATTTTATATGTTTGTACCTCTAATGTTTCATGGGTAAACAACATGCGCTTAGGGTAGAAAAATAAAGCCTGAAAATGTTTTGGAAATCGTAAAAAGTACCAAACGGCTTCGGAAAATCAACAGTGTCAACTCTTTTATTTTTGACAGAGTAATAAAGTTTTACAGGATCCTCCACTCAAAATAAAATTTGTAAATTGTGTTCGTTGTTGGACATAATAGAAAACATTTAAAAGACTCGGAAAACAGAAAAATTTTGTATCGCTTTGATAGATTTCAGTTGCTGACATTCCTCCGACTTGAGGTTTTGTAATTCATGAACTCTGGGTGAACTCTCCCTTTAACATTTCACGTTCAGTTTTCACTTTTTCAGGTGTATTCAACGTAGTCTGTTCTGCTGATAGATCATCCATTTCAGGTTTGAAACATATGTAAAACCATTTCCACGTTAGGTGTATTGTCTGGGTGCATTTTCACTCCTATCCGGACAAAACGACATTCAAAGCGAACATATTTATTCATAGGCACCGCACAAAACCGCATTGATAGATAAACACAGTCGCTGGAACACCGCAGGGTAGATTGGCCGTATAACGTTTATTCAGATAGACCTCTTTTGTACAGTATTGAGTGGAGATGAGGAGCAGTCTCATTTTGTGGAAGTCCATCCAGAATGTCTATCGTCTTCCAAACCAGTGACCCTGACCTTACCCACACAGAATGTTCAGTTATCCAAAGCGTACAGGACAGAAAAGAAAAAGTCACAAAACACGATGAACTTTTTTGAAATAAACATGTCTCAGTTAAAGCACATCTGTGTAGAGGGCAGGAGTTAAATGCGAATGGTTGCCATCAGCACTGGTGATGTGTGGGTGTGTGATCGCGTGTGTTTGTAACCCCGCGTACTGAATATGAACCCAGTAGTCTGTGTAGTTAATGAGCTGGCCCGTATGTAATGTGATTAAAACAGTGAGATTTGGTGTCATTCTGCTGGTGTGTTTAGGCGTGCTGCGATGAGCTTTATTAATTTAATAAAGCCTGATCATTGGTTGGCTGGACAGGCTTTCTGACGCCCCCTTCTTTCAACCTCACAGCTGTTTCCTTGGTGCTGTGCGAGGTCTTTCTTTCTGTCCTGACTTGAGCACCTGGTTCAACCTACGGTGGGAAATATCTTGGTAGACTATTGTTTCCTGTTATAACTAAGGTTATTCATATAATTGAAATCTTTATGCTGCAGTTACAAACCTCTTTAATTGGAGAGTTTGTTTGCTATTAAAAGTGAGTTCAACCAAAAATGAAAACTGTCTTTAGAAGTACGGATGGTTGGATCATCATCAGATACCACTGCCAATTCTGATGCTTAATTTCTGAAGTTAATTTAACTGATATATAAGCTCTCTGATAAATGTTAAGCTTTTCTAGATAAAGTAATATTATAGATGTTGCCTCTTTTAAATTTAGTTTTTAAATTTTTACTGTAAATATGTGATGATGTAGTTTTACGATCGTTTTAACTGGATACTAAATTATTACAAAAAAGTATTCATTTTAATAGCCTTTATTTTAGCCGCTTGAGCAGTTACACCCCCACTCATCACGTACGTCCACACTTTGACGTCATCATTTGAGATCAGTTCATAAGATCGGCCAAGTTAAGCGAGTTCCAACTGAGTCATAGAATGTGATTATTGACCGATACCGATCTCCGGCAGATCGATTTGAGAATCCCTAATTAGCAACTCAACCTCTTGTCATTTCAAACCTGTGGGTTTTACACGGAACACAAAAAGAGATATTTTTAAGAATATCGGTATACAACAAAAGCGTTGGCCATTCACATGCATTGGTGTTGTTCAGCTTTAGACAATTTTTTTAATATTTAAAATACAAGGGTTTTGGGACTTTCACCCCTTGTGCATTAAAATTTCTTTGCATATTTTTGAGTTATACACACATAAAAATTATGAAATAAGTTATGAAAACATGTTATATTTGATCATCTTCAGTGTTGACAAATTGAGTATTTGCTGAAATTTTTCTAGTCATTTTGTCAAGCAGGTTCTTAAGGTCTCACACTGAGATGCTTTTATAGGATTTAAAAGTAGTCCCGTCTATTCTGCGCTTTCAATTGCAGTATTTTCCAAACTATTCAATCAAAGTCATCCATTTCAAAAACACTTTATGTTTTGTCATAAAAAACCATATCATATGTTTGCTAAATCTTATTTTTGTCTATTAATCTACAGTTATATAAGACATTAAGGCTTACACCTTTTATAATTTTTTTTAAAAATTAGAAACATTTAATTGACACCAAAACAAAATTCTGTCCCATTGAATTCTGATGGACGTCAAATGTGTTTAAGATTGTCTTTCATATCATAGTTTTGTCATAACCACAAAATATAAAAAAACAAGCTTGGTGAAACGCTGATGGCCCAAGTCACCGCATAACACTTTAATACGAGACCTGAGCTTGGTTAACATTTCTGGCAATAATCACACAGAATCTTTTCCAGACAAGGACAGTAAATTTATTTATAAACGAAACCCAGATGGTACATTTAGCAGGAGTCACTTGCCGTCTTTGTGTGGTGGAATTAAAGTATAAATAATAACCCGCAGGTCACACGACTCTCATCCACACAGATTGACAAATCTTACACCTGCATGGTTTTCTTTCCTTGAAAGGAGCTGACAAAAATCATGATGTTCATTCCAATTAGCTGTTTTAACCTACTGACAGTCTTAAAATTCTGTATTTGTGGATCACAGCACATGAACTTTGAGAATCTGCATTAGGTTGTTAATTTGTGTTTGTCAGTCAGTCAGTGAGCATGTGATTCATGTCAGGGAATGCATTTCCAGTCATATGTCCGGCTGCACGATGTGTAGATGTGTGAGTGTGTGTGTTTGTGTACCCTTGTGTCTTTGAGTCTCTCTGCTTCTCTGTACTGTTTTGTTCTCTAATTGTGCGCGCCAGATGACTTTTATTAGTTTTGTGTGACAAAGTCTTTAGAGAAAACGCAGATGGCTGAAATTAGCCGTACAAAAAGTCATTAGAGTAAGTAACAGATGTAAATAGGTTAATCTTTTTGTGTTGCTTACCTTGGAGGACGAACTCACTGTCACATCTATTCAGTAGGGATAGTTCTCATTTTCCATCTTTTCATGAGTTTCTCACGATTCATTTACTTTTGAACTTAAGTGTTGAGTTAAGTGAACTTAAGATATGACAGCAATGGCCTTGTCTTTACTAGTTTTATTTCCTTCAGTAGGATAACTTAAAACGTCTGCAGCAACATTCTTGAGCATTTTAGCAGAAGATATTTTGAATAATGATGGTAACCGGCACCTATTCGCTTGCATTTTTTTGTGTCCAGGCAATTGAGGTGAATGGGTGCCACTGCTGTTCGGTTACCAACTTTCTTTATAATGTCTTCTTTTGTGTTCTTGAGAAAAAAATAATACATGATCAGTAACAAGAGTGTGGTTTAAAAATATATTTTTTTAGTTGGATGAACTATGACTTTAATACGAATTTGAGTCTTTACTTTTTTTTCTGTAGACATTGAAAGTAAACACTGCTGGTACAAAACATCTGAAAAGGTCCAAAGTGCACGAATATTTAAAGGTCCAACTATTGTTTACTTACTCATTGCTACATTTAGGCACAGTGTTGTTTTATACCGTATTTCTTTGGCACCACACATTTAAAGAGTTTACGAGTTCTACACAGTGTGCAGAGCCTTTCTGAAAATGATAATATAATATAAATGATTATATATTTAGAAAACCAGAATTAAAATGTGATTTTATGAAGGGATTAAATATATACAGTATATAGCAAAAGAAACTTACGGTGACTTATTGTCGACACATACTGATAAAATGTCCATCTTGCCAAAGTCGATAAAAGCATCTGACAAATGCATACACGTAAACACATTTATTCAAACGACATACATTATAATCAATCTTGCATTCTGTAGGATTCAATCCCATGACCTTTGGTTTACTACTGTAGCATCTTGCTGTACCACTTAAAGCAGCCTCCTGTAAACACAATAAAAAGGAAAAGTAGCAAATCTGTGACCTCCACAGATGGAACATAGAACAAAACCCTTTTTTATCTTCCCTATTATCTGACTTTTTCCAGGACTATTCAGCAAAGACCATGATGTTCAGTTTCAGGCCTTATGTAAGTCGTCAGTCCTATGATTTTTTTCTTGCTCAATTCCTTCATTTTTTATCCATCCTTTGCGGCAGATAAACAGGCCACAAGACCAGCTTTGCTTTCCGGCCTGACATAGTCCCTTTTTTCTGTGAATGCATTATATGTGTTCTGTCACAGAGATCAGAGAACAAAGGACCCAACTTATCTTGCCTCAGAGGGGAATTCCAACCCCAACAACAATGAGAGGTTATTCTTCTACTGTTTCCAATGGAGTCCATCGATATGCTCAGCTTTAAGGTACTTGACGCCTGGTCAACAATTGTGGTCAGGTGATGAATGGATTTCCTTTATAGGTTGTGTGTTTGCTGCTCTACATTACTAGCATTGCATTAGTTATCTTAACATTGCCGTATAAATATATTTTTTTAAATAAATGTAAAGAGGTACTGACACAGGAAGAGGAATTGACACAAACAAGACACACCGAAGTGCGGGTGCGGAAGTCTTGCGAACCGGCGGCCATGTTTAAAACTAGAAAGGACCTGAATGTTCGGCAACCGAAATGATTTGGTAAAAAAATAAATATCCTTACCGAACAAAGACATTTTTGATGACAGGATCAAATAGAAGCTAGCATTAAGTGTGAAAGGCACGCACTTTATAAATACAGGAAACATGTCGGCAGTCTGGAATCATTTTCAAAACGTGTAAAATATTTTTTTGCTGTGGTGTTGTATTAGATTTTTTTAGAAAGCAATATAAAAGAGTGAAAACGCATTTTTACAATTTAATTATTAAAATAATTATTTTGTTTCATCTGTATTTGCATCTCGGATTTATGTCACAGTCCTTTTTACCGAACAGTCCGATTAACTTCAGTGGTGGATGGCAGATATTAAATGTAGATCGTTTTATTGGACCGTTTTACTGTTATGCAAGACTTTCTTTTGTACAGCGGCCATATTCAGCGTTGAGATCCACCCCATTCAGTGTAATGGCGCATCTTATATAAATATATATTCTAAGCATTTTAGTCCAAACATAACAGTGCTCAAAAGCAAAGCTATTGGAATATGCTTGACTTCTATTAAACCTGTGCTGCTACAGAGCATTTTGACCAACAATCTTTTAGTCATTGCTTTTCAATACACCATAAGTGCCCTTTGAGCCCCATGTCAATTTATATAATGATTGTTGAATGCTTTGGATTATTCATGCATCACCGTTCCTACTATATTCAACATATTTATGATGGAATGATAATGTCGTTTTTACAATCTGATATGGTTACTTCTCCTTCACAGTAACAAAAGATGACCTTATTGTTTTTTTAATTGTTTTCCCTCTCAAAACAGAATTTCTTCATGTATCCATTTTGCAAAGCTATTATGTTCACTCATTATGTATTTAGCCCATATCTTCCATATTTGGAGGGGCCATAATGGAAGACATTACAGCTTTTCTGCGAAGAAGATAATGTGGGAAAAACAAGTCTCCTAGAGACTGAGTGGTTCGCGCACGGAAGGTTCGCGCCGCTTCGGCCGCACATTGTTGTGGAGGTGTTAGTCGCCGGCTCTCACGCCCCGCGGCTGAATAGGCTCAAGACAGAGGAGGTAAAGAGTGCATTCAGCCCCAGAACTCATTTCGTCTTTTCAGGGTCCATTCTTAGATTAACAGTACAGGCTTCCATCATGAGATGAAGCGGAGAGAAAAGCCACATCACTGAAGACTAGCGCACAAAAGAGGATTTCAATCAGCATGGCACTCAGACTTGCTTTATGGGTTGACAGGAGTAAATAAGACGGTGTTCTGACACACACACACACACACACACACACACACACACACAAACACACACACACACACACACACACACACACACACACACACACACACACACACACACACACACACACACACACACACACACACACACACACATGGAGGCTTTGACACAAATAAACAAACACATGCTTGTACCTGTAGCCCAGCGTGAAAAACATGCTTACCAAAACACAATAAAACCAATAGGTTCATATTAAATTTCGTATTAAATTGTTTGTATTGGCTTGAATTCAGGCAATATTTGAACTCTGTTGTCTATTGTTCTCAAAGCATCTCCATTAAGGCACCCCCCAAATAGCACCAGGGTGGTCCCTCACTTCTTACACTGCAATGAGAGAATCAGTTGCCACATTCACACCAATCTTGCTTACGTGACTGAGTCAAATCTGAATGCCGTGTTCAACTGAGGTTAAGAAGTTCAAACGTGTTCCAGAAAAGGTCCTTTTGCACGCAAACTATGACAATTTTCTCGGCGGATTATACACCACAACGTGCGAGATTTACAAACTTACAATGAATCTCAGTGCGTGTAATGAAAGATCTCAATGTCCTCAGACTATACAACCGAGCGTCTCCGGCACATCCCTGCAATGTTCCCGAGAAGACATATACAAGCACGTCCTCTAAATCTCATCTGGTTTGATGTTTAGCGAGGGACAGTGGTCTAAATCTCCCAAAACTACTCACAAATGACATAGTTTACCAATCCAGTTCTAAGAAGGATGATATAGGACTTAGTGCCGGCTGAGGAGAATGAACGCTTGCCAAAGGCTTTGATAAAGCTTTGAGAATCCTCTCCATTCCACATGCTTATGCTCATAAACTCTGGACGTGACATTTTAAGTACCATATAATTTACAAATGCAATGGCAAGTTCTGTGAAGGGGATTAAGAGTGTTTTAAGTTGTTTATGGACATGAATGTCTACACAATGTCCAAACCGAGATTCAGGAGTTCTCCTGGTGCCCCTAAAATAAAGACCTAGAAGAATTATAGCTTCAAGGTAACTAACAATTCGGGAGGACAAAGTTTATTCCTTTGACCAGCGCACAACCTCTTCAAGTGGCGAGATGCTTGTTCGGTACGAGAGCTCGGAGAGTCCGAGTGCATATTTTAATTTGCTCTTTTTTGTTTTGCACTGTATAGGTTAAAGTAGACGCAAGGACAACGCTTTCACCACGAAAAACCCAGACTGGTATGTACCTTAATAAGCACAAAAAGGCCCTCACAAACTTTATTTGTTTTATTGTATCTTATTATTACAAGTATTGTTATTCAGACATAATGCAATGTTTTCTTTGTTAATGTAAGAAAGTACCTTGAATGAAAACTCTTCCGTAACCATCATTGAGGAGTTCTTTAATGAGCAATTCTGAAAAATTTTCATATTCTTATTATCAAATGTAGTGTCATCATAAGCATGTTTCGAAAGTGATTCAGGCTAACGCTGATATAGCCTTGAACATCCTCTAATAAGAATCAAAACAAGTGGAAGTGTAAAGACAAGTTGCTAAGACAAGTTCGCTCGCAGTATTGCATCATTTATTTATCTAATAATCAAGTAAAATAATACATTTTAGGATTGGCTCAGCCATCCCAAATGCATTTTGGGAGTATCACTGAAAGCTGATGATGTAATACACACAGACCAGAGCTCACCTAAAGAGTTCCATTAGACCTTTAGGGGACGGTGTGTGCATACGTTGGGATGACGTCCAGGAACGACTTGTTTTGTTCATCTGTGTTTGTGGGTGGACGGAGCTGTCGGTGGCCATCTTTACCATGTATGTGTGCCATACATGTCTGAGTGTGTGGAAACGCATCACAGACGGGCTCTGGCGTGTCAGAATGCACTGTGTCTCGCAGCTTGCAGTCATGTTTCGTGGAGCCTGCGAGAGACAGTTGGCGGTATGCGGAGAGTTTGCTCTATTTCTGTCTTTCCGACTGTGGCATTGGCCACTGTGTGCACTTCTGCGTACGGCTACCCGCCTAGTGGGAGACCACCGTCCTGTGCCCCCTCACAGTGGCTTCCACAATCCCTTTGCCTTTATCTCCAACCAAGCATCTTCTGTCTGTCTCTACTTCCCGTCTCTGTGTTCTGCTCTCTGTGGGCATCCCTGTAAAGTACATGGAGTTTTGGCAGGCCATGAACACATTTATTAGTGTGGAATTTGGCTTTTATGTGCACTATAGATAGTTAAGGGATTGATCTTGTTTTTTGTTTGTAGATGAATGATATCGAGATGTTGACGCAGTGCGCTCCGATCCAGAAATAATAACAATGTTGGACTTTACATCATGACTTCAAACTTTTATACTGCTAGTTTGACTTCAGTAAAAGACAATTTAAATAGAGAGACTTGTTTTAACACATATGTTTAACTTTGCAGGCCACGTTTAAGGTTGAGTAAGGCAACGTTTCACACCTGTATTTTTAAGTTTTATTTTTAAAGGGAGTTAGCACTGTTTTCCCCTATGGACCAAGAGTACTTCAGCAACCAGACAAATATTATAAAGTGCACTAATATGTGCCTTATTAAATATTGATGCTTTTGGGAAGTTGCAGAAATTTAGCATGCTTTGTTTGGGGTTTTGTTTTAGTATCTGAAGGATCACCAGTGAAAATCCTGACATTATTTATTTATTTATTTCAAGAATAAACAATACAATACTATCCCATTGTAATAGCACTATAGTATATTCAGAATGAAATGAAATGGAATAGAATGGTAACCGTACACTTCTATTGTTTTTAATGTAAGTACATTTTTTACCAAAACATTTACCAACACATTAACTGACATTCATCAAAATATCCTTTTTGCTGCGGAACATAGAAACATATCCAGTTTCGAAATATCAAGAGGGTGAGTAAATGATGACAGACATTTAATATTTGGGTGAACTGTCAAGTATTAACACTTTGAAACATGAGACATTTAAAATCTAGATTTAATTTAGTGGGGAAAGTGATCGTATATTAATTTCTTGTGTGACAAGCTCATATTCTCCAGGGATTGTGCCTATTAATTTATGTTCTTTGTAGGGGAAATGTTGTTTTAGTGAATGAGACCATACATGTCATAGTCCTAGTGAGTTAATGCAATCCAATGATGTGAGGGCCCATCAAACATGAATATAAGAGGTCTCTGTGATATTTTTCTAATGTGTATAAGCAAGTTATTTTTAAAAGCTGAGTTCTAAAACTTAAGATTGTACTCAGGAGGATATCTGTGCAGTATACATTCATCTGGATTACTTATTTAATATTTTTGTCCTGTTTTTATCTTTGATTTGTTTACTTGATAGAGGACAGAAGTGATTAGTAAAGTGAGAGTCTTGATTTAAACTTGCAGTGCCCCTTGAGCACCAGGGCTCATTGCTAAGCCAAAGCTCAGACAGTCAAACAGGAGTCTGGATGTTCTCTCTTTTTGTTTGTGTGTTTCTTCATCTTCCTGTATTCCCACCTGCACTTCCTCCTAAGGCCAACAGCAGCAGCAGCAGATCTCCTAATTGGACGTGCGCTCGACGTCGCCAGTTGTGATCATATAAATTTATTGGTGCTTAGAAGGCATACGCTATTAAAACATTACAATAGACATTAGCGTGGTCCCGAGCAGCCTGCCTGGCCTAACGAACATATGCTTCCCTACCAATGCCTAAACTCTTATTTATGGATTTAATTTAATGTGCGGGAAGAATTCTAAATTAAATTTGGTGTGTGCCTCTGGAGAGTGTCGGTGTATAATAACATGGTAATTTTTACACATCTTTATGAGAAATGAGAAAATTAATTCTTTCTGACAAGCTGTAATTACTGGCCTTGGACCAGTCGCAGCTGAACAGTTTGAGCTCTGCTAGTCTGCCAATGAAATGAAGAAGAGGGGAATAGATAAGGGGACACACACAATTAAAGACACGCACACACACCCAAACACAAAGACGTGCAATTACAAACACGCACCCCACACACCTACGTAGAAACATACATGTACACTAACTGCTGACATAGGTGGTATGTTAGGATGGTATGTGGTATCATTTGTGTCCCCCTGAACTGCACTGGCCAACTACACATGTAGTTAAGTGAAATCAAATACTTTTCTGTTATTTGAAATCTGTTTGAGCAGAGCAAAAAGTAGATATTCTGTAGAATGTTGGTAACCAAAAACAACGGCTACCGCTGGCTTACAAATTGATCCAATAGCACATTTCTCAAAATACCTTATTTTTTCTGTAAAGTTGGAGAAAAATGATGAGGTTTGATAGCAATGTCCCTTTCAAAAGCCCAGATTGAATAGTGTAAATAAATATTTCTGTAACTTAGTAGACATCACAAAACTAAATATATTAATTTAACATTTTTTGATTTTTTCAGTGGGACATATTAAAAAATTGAATGAAATCCAAAACTTTAATTAACTATTAAATAAAGAAATTGTATTTAAGTTTTTATAAAAAGTATTTATTAAACAAATATATATATATGGAATAATTTTGGGGGAATTCGGATAGAAATATTTTACTTACACATACACAAAATTTTAAAAGTATATCTTATTGATTTCAAAACTTTAAAATGACTAATTCCTTTTGAATAAATTGTTTCACGAAAAATCAATATATATTTTTCAATCTGTAGGCAGATCATTTTGCAAGCTCATACTATTTAAAAACATTGCATGTAATTGGTCAGACACATCACAATTAGCAACCTGCATTCAAATCTTGAATAAGAACCCTTGTAATAAACTTTTGTTTTTGGCACAAATATTCCATGGTCAATTCTTTTGAATATTTTGTACTCTAGTTGTCCCAAAACATACTTACCAAAGTTCAGCTGAAATTGTCTCCTGCAGGGCATTGTGAGATTGGTGGAAGACTTGAGGGTTTTGTTGCCCTGTCTGATATCATCAACCCGAATCGCCAGCAGGTCCTACTCATCCAAGGTCGTCTGCCATTTGTTATCATAACAAAACTCGACTGAACAACCGATTCTTAGTGTTAAACTATAATCGCACATACCGGAAAGTAAGAAAGCGATTTGATGTTTCTCTAACTTCAGCTAGCAAGTTTCAGTGTTTTGGTAGCATGGATAGGTGTATGTGCCTTAAGCTTGCTGACAGTGCAACCAAGTGCCATCACCACGTAGTTTATTTATTTATTCTTGTCCCATTTTGTCATGCGCTGTTAAATGTTTAATCCTTCCATCCCAGTGTTCGGGGACCGTCAGGGGAATGCCATCCTAGTGGTCAGCGGGGTTAATAATGCATGGCTTTGCGTTTGTTCAAGTTTGCTTGGTGATGCAGGTGTCAGTCTGTACGATGTCTGTTTTGGTGACAGTCTCTCTCCTGCGGTCCAAGTCTCACACACTCACTTTGAAACCCTAGGTCGGAGTCTATTAACTCTATTGAAGGGTGTGCTGTCACAGTGTGTTAGCTGATGGCTTCATTGTGTTTGACTCTCTGTGACTTTATTTGCTCTCAGATAACAGGTTGAGCGCTCGTAAGCACTCAGAGCAACTCCGAGCACCCTTTTTTGTACGTAGATGGATGAGATAAAAGATTTATTCACTCGGAGTGTGCTTTGGGACATACTTTTGGTCATTAAATGTATATGGAGCTGGTTTGACTTGACCCAATGGGGTGACCACATGGCAACCAGGACCAGATAAGTTATTGAAACCTTCACATAACCATCAGACATTCTCAATGCTTCAAGGATTCCAAGAGCCTGAGCATGCACACATATCTCCCAAATAATCCACTACCCTTATGCAAATCAGACCCTTGTTAACCCCAATCAGAAAGGTCGCTGAATGCAGCTTTCAGCATCCCTCGACGCGTTGTCTCCACCGCTGCTGTAGCCTCACGGGTAATTACAAAGCCGCCCCGGCCGGTCCGTCTGACAGCGGCGAGCTGCTATGCTCACGACCCCGCTGTGACCTCTGAGAGTGTAGGTAATCACCTGTGTGTCCTGAGCTTAGATCTCTAATAGCGTAGAAGCACAGTTCAGCTCCACAGAGGAGGACAAACACGCCCCCCATTCATCTCGCCGCCGCAGGGTCAGCTCACCTATGAGATGGAGGCTGGTATGCCTGGTTAGCACATGGCCCAGTGCATCATGGGATTGCATTTCAACTTGATGCGGTGTGATAAATGCTGTCATGACTAACAGGTTTTTAGATGTTTTTTATTGTTGGTTCGATGGATGAGGTCATAAAGAGGGACGTTGGGAAGCTGTTTTATGCTGATTCATTTAAAGGGTTGCGGAGACAATATATTGATTTGTGTGTTTGCATACTGTCAAAAAATATTTTTATTCAAATTGTATTTGAATAAATATTTATTCAAATATTTTTATTCAAATTTGTATTATTAAAGTATCAAAATATCCCATGGTCTAAAATCATTTTAATATGCTGTTATTTCATAGTTCAATTTCCTATATCACAGAAAATAAATGGAAAAATATATTTTCTTCATCAATTTTTTTATTTTAATAGTGAAATACTAATGTTTCTCTTTTTCCTCTGACATACTGTAATTCATGCTATAAAACACAGCCACCTGCACTACCTGTAAAGCTCACAAATCATTGTCTTTTTTTTACACAAGTTTTCAATTCCCTCGGTTTGAACCCTGAAAGTGAATAATTCGTACAGTATGTAAACACTGTGGGAAAATAAGCAACAAATAATCAGGCTTCCTGTTGCCGACGTGATCTAATTAGAAGTATAATAAGATCACATGATTTGCCTGTCCAGATGTAGACATTCATGCCAAGCGCAGACAGTTTGACACGGGGGCCGCATTGGTATGCAGAATCGCTGCCCCTGCCCTAATGTATTCATGGACATAATCCCTCTATTGGTCCAGCTGCATGCATATGCATGTTTTGTTTGGACCTTGTGGCCAAGAGGGCAGCTAATATGCTCCAAATGAAGAGCAGCACTCCATCAGAACAGATTATCATCAGGTGCGGAAAGAAGTCATGTTCAGGGCACAACTGGGATGAGTTGAATTCCCTTGGAAAAGAAGATATTGGTTTGATGTTAGTCACAGAGAAGCAATGGGGTTCCAATTGGGTATTTATATTTAACCAATCAAAAAGAACCAGAGCTGACTGTTTCATAATATATTTTATCTTCAGACCCTAAACAGTTTTGAAAAGCAGTTTTGCATCTCTAAACAGTTTCTAAAAAGCATAAACTGTCAGTTCAGCAAAAAAGCGTCTCCTTCCCACATGGATTTTGATCCCATGCCCTTTTAACAGAACTCCAACCACCCTGTCAGGTTGGAACAGAAGGAAAGATAGACAAAGACCATTGGTGGGTAGAAGGTGGGAGCGTTCAGGAGTCTTGCTCCTATTGTTGGCACGTAAGATGGAAAGAAGAAAGCCTTTCTCGAGGAGAGACATGTTTGATAGAGTCATAAGACATTGGTGAATACGTGTTGAAGGGCAGCCATTGTCTCTAGGTGACCTCAATTTGGTACTGTATAGTTCTTTTACCACACTGTCTGTGGCCACAAAGCCACTATTCTCCCATCCGTGCGTCGGGAAAGAGGGATTAGTCAAATAAAGCAACTGCGTGTCTAGATTTCTAACTACCAGACTACATGACAATGGGAAGAACGAGGGAACAGAAGGTAGGGGCTGAAGCGCTTCAAAAAACTTTTCATTTTCATTGTTAAGTTTGCTCGGATGGAGAGAGAGAGAGAGAGAGAGAGAGAGAGAGAGAGAGAGAGAGAGAGAGAGAGAGAGAGAGAGAGATGATGAAAGCTCGCTTGGAATGTGTGGTATTTTGGGATAAATGGAAGGGGGGAAGGAGGGGAGTGGTCCGAGCGCAGCTGCATTTCCTGTTTATTCTTAAGATGCTTCGTCAAGAACAGAAGATGCATTCATCTCTGTCTTTATCCTTACCTCTAGTTGCCCACTTCAGTTTCCCATATGGACCTCAACATAGTTATCAATATCAACTCTCTTTCTTTCTTTCTTTCTTTCTTTCTTTCATTCTTTCTTTCTTTCTTTCTTTCTTTCTTTCCTCCTCTCTCTCTCTCTCTCTCTCTCTCTCTCTCTCTCTCTCTCTCTCTCTCTCTCTCTCTCTCTCTCTCTCTCTCTCTCTCTCTCTCTCTCTCTCTCTCTCACTCTCTCTCTCTCTCTCTCTCTCTCTCTCTCTCTCTTTTAGGGGTGCATCCAACTAAGCTGACAAAAGGGGGCTGTCAAATCCCAGCAAAATGTCTGTTTATCACATTTGCGCCTAATGTCCACATAAAAAGGTGTTTTTAACCTTTTAAATATTTAACTGAGTCTCTTAGTTCTTGGTTTTGTTTCGTGTTTTTGTGTTTTGTCTAAAAAAACACAAATTCCAGCACTTAGAAATATATTTGATTCTAGTTAAAGTGTTAGTTCATCCAAAAAGAGCTTAGTATGACCTGTATGATGTTCTTCTTCAGCAGAGCAGGAAAAGATTTTGAAACATGTTGCTAACCAAACCATGTTGGTACCCATTAATATTGACACTGATTTTTTATCAAACATAGAGGTGAATTTGAACATTCTTCAAAATATCTTCATGAATTATAATTGTGAACAATCACTTTAGGTCTCTTTAGGTCTTTGCCTTACTGATCAGATGCTTCTATTCTATTAAAGTTGTTCTTCTTTGACTCAGCATTGTTCGAAATAACCCACCTGAAAAGACATTACTAAGTGGGGTACTGTCAAAGACCTCCATCAACTCCAGAGAAAAGAATCTTGAGTTGTTCCATCACACAGTTCTGAGTTCATGGATCAAATGTGGACTTTGTGCTCTTTCTAAGTTTCTTTCATCGAACCAACTCTTTACCCCATCAGGTGCCGTTCCCTGCGTCCGGACAGGCTCGATTCTGCCCTCGCGTGACCCTCATTGTCCTCCTCCTTCCGACCTACCTCTCTCTATTGTGAGCCGGCTGAAATATCCAGAGAAGCGAAGCAACAAATGCTGGGTGTCACTCAATGTTGCTCAAACTTTTCCATTAGCAACTCTGTGAAAGTCACACTATTCAAACATCGGCTTTAGAAATGATGCCCAATGTGCCGAATGACCTTCTGGAGTTTCTCAAAGAAATGTGTAAACAGAGCCATTGTGAAGCAGGTGTGAACTTTAAGAGCCCTGGAGTTATATACTGCTCAGAAATGTATTATTTAGCTCTCCTAAGAGTTTTGATAGTGAATAGATTGCATCTTTTGAATAAACCATTTTCAGAGTGTTTGAAAGACTTATGCAAGCATTACACACATACCTTATTTTTAACCATAAGAATGGCATTATTCTGTAGAACAGTTTGCTGAAACTCTAAAAGGAGAACATCTCCTTGCTTTACATCACCTCTCTATCATTTTGTCCTCACGGTGTTTGGATATAATGAAGACGAAAGATGAAACAACAAGACGATTATTTTTGCTCCCAGATTAAAGCTCCATCCATCATGCCTAATAGCCTCTTTATGATCGGCCCACATTCAAACTCACGCTGGTTATTCTTGAAGGTTAAATTTGCTTTGTTCCCCATCATATCGGAGCAAAATCTACCACAACCAGGTTCAAGTGAAAAGCAGGTCGGATGCCGCGGCAAATACGGTACTGGCCAAATCCTTCTAATGTACAGTATACAGAGGTGATTTCAACCGTGGATCTGGTTGGCAGCTCACAGGTATCTGTTTCACTTCTGCCACCCAGCTCTTGTTTTCCACCTCGCTCTCGATGCAGACGCGTGCGCAGGCACACATGTCCGCATACGCGTACAGCTGGTTCGTTGTTGTACCGGGTCTAAAAAACAAAGCTTTAGCAGATGGTTGTTATTGTGCCAAAGCAAAGACGATGTTCAGTTTCATCACCATGGTCCCACACACGCATTTAATCACACGCTCACTTTTGTTACATTACAATGCTTTAAACGAATACAATGCACTCTTATAATGTCATACCTGCTGGAGTTTTTAAAGGAAAAGTTCACCCAAAAATGTTTTTTTTAGAGGGCTTATACAGTGAAAGTCCAAACTTTTACTGTACTTTGAATTAAATATTTTTATTATTATTATTATTATCATTATTATTATTATTATTATATTAGTAGACGTAGTAGTTATGATAAACAAAAACTATAATTATTAATATTATCTTAATTTTATTTTCTAAGCAGGGATATGGGTAGATGTCATATTAACAACACCAGCAACAACCTAAACACCACAACAATAATACTAATAATGCAAATATATTTTTGTTGTTGTTATTATTGTTTATAAAAAAAGGATGACAATAATGATAATAATATAATAACAACAATGATGATAGAATTATAATTATAATTAAAAAAAAACAAAAAAATAAGAAGATTAATAATGCAATAAGAATGAGAATAATAATAGTTGTTGTTGATGAGGATGAGGATGATGATGATGAAATTCATAGTAATAAAAAAGATTCATCATAGACTTTAATAAAACTAAATATAATGACTCTTAACTACTACAAAGTCTTGTTGATCTGTTTCTGAGTTGACTATGGGATCATTTTGTGTGTTTACTGTATGGATATGATGGGTTTCAGTAAAGAGACTCTATATATAGATTACATAGTCTAGATTAGTCTACATATAGATTACAACCGATTTCAAGTCCAATGAACCCCATTTAACATGGAAAAAAGTAATTTTGCTCCTCAACAAGCCATGTGTCAATAATTTGTTGTGATGCACCCATATTTTTGTGTTACCGTGGCAGCTCGTCACCATGGCAGCAGAGGAAGTGGATGCTGTGCTGCGGTCATTTGGGTTGAAAATTTTATCTCCACACCAAGATCACAGTGAAGATGTCATAAATCAAATTACTCTCATTGGTGAGCCGGGACTGCCAACAGACACATACATGGATACAAATATAAAACTGATAGGGTGTTGAATACTAGTCTATAAAGTTTAACCTACATCATAGCTTGGGAAGCGGTTCACCTTTAATGCACATTATTTTATGGATTCTGCTTATCAGAAGTAGTCAGATCAGAAAAATTACACACACCGGAAGTTGACGTTAGAACGTGTTTGTGTCTGATTGAACTGCCTATAAAACTGGATCACACTACATGTTAAACCTCACAATTTTTTTCATAAATATGTCATCTAAGAAAATTGGGGCTGAAGTCATGTAGTGTAATGCAGTTTTAGGACTGGCACCCAGTGTGCAGAATAACCACCGGTCAATAGGCAAGTAGCCGTTCACTCCAGAGGTTCCAGACGCTTGGGGACAGAAGCTGCTGTCTCCGTGGTAACGGTGTGGCACTGAGGGGATCAAAAGCTGAAGTTCAACTGTATTGATCTCGTACTTTTCCCCTGTGCACAGTCACTGAAAAATGGAGAACGCATGTCGTAAAGTAAAAGTGACAGAACAGTGGAGTCTTCCATGTTTTTGCTGTACTCTGACATACATACAAACGTCTGATATTTTGGTTGATGATGCGTAAAATAGTTTATTTGAAAGGAGAACCTGCTTAAACACTCAAGATCGTTTTATTATGTTCTGTTTAACGAACTACTAATAAAAATATTTTTTTATAACAAATGATATAAGAGTTATCAGGAAGTTCTACCTATGATTGTCAGGTTAAAGTTGCAGAAATATTATTTCAAGAATTAAAGCATCAAAGTTTTTAAAGCCATAAAATGACAAAATTATGCAACTTGCGGTTATAGCTTTAAATGAAAGATTATAACCCAAGCTTCAAGATATAGTATATTGCCACTATTGCGGAATGGGATTTCACAACCATACATTTTGATAGTCTCTTTGTTTACTCTATGTTTTATTATTCTTATAAAATCCGTTGTGGACAATACTTTTAACTATTAGTAAGTTTACACGAACCATATAATTATATTGTGACTCTAGCCGGATGCTCATTTCTCTGTAAATATTGTCCACATCATCAACCAACTAAATCAGAAGTGTTTTTTTTATTTTGTAATTTATTTCTGATAAAAAATCTTGTTTCAACAAATTTCTAGCGTTTAAGTTTGGGTTAATTGTATGGGATAGTTGGTGTCAGGTTTCATTGTTGACAGTGATTTAATTGTCACTTTTTCTAGAGGTTTAAGAAGTATTTACCATCCCCATTCAAAAAGATGGATAGATTTCTATGTCTTTAATAGCTGCATGGAAGCATTTTGAACTTGGCCACCGAGACATACTACTCCTGCAATGGGACTTTGACACGACACAAAGAAACAAAGCAGAATCTTACTTGGAATTCATGTTATAAAGCAATTTAAAAATACCATGCAATCGCGATTTTAGTTTTCTTTTAATTATTTACACAGCCACAGTTTCTATCAATGTGAATATTATGAAGCATCCCTGCCATTCAGTTTCATTCAATCATTTGTAAAAACTCTGGTTCAACAGTCACCAAGTTTAATGCTGGATTAAATTAAGCAATCACCATACATACACTTTACATCCATGCAGTCCCCTGGAAGAAACATTTTTGTTTCACATAGAATCATTCAACCAAAGGTTGTTTAAAAGTAATTTTTTATTCACCTTTGAGTTATTCCAAAAAAACATTTCTTTTTTCGGATGAATACAGAGAAAGATATTCGAAAGAATGCTCAGCACCGAAAGTTCTTGGACTCCATTGACTACCAAAGTTTCAAAACAATATTGTGTTTCTGCATAGTATTTTTAATATATATTTATTTCATAAAAGATTACAATGTACACAAATAGAAATTATGTGGTTTGTGTGTGTGTGTATATTGACAAATTCTTTTTTTTTATCATGTAATGACAATAATAACTTTAATTATTTTTCCTTTTATGAATTAAACCATCAGTTTGAGTCAAAAATAGATTGACAAATAAACATTATTTTCAGACTTCAAAGTAATATTGTGTGACAAATTTCATTACTAAGATGACAGAATGCACTTGAGCCTTCAAAATCTGATGATCCATAATGTCCCCCATCAAAATCTTAAAATGTTTCAAACAGCACCTTTTCACAAAAGAATTAACATTGTTGCAAATAAGTCACCTAAATTAAATCTTTATTTATTTCATGTCAAAACGTTTTATTGTCTAAACCGTTTAAACATTTAATCTGTTGTTTATTTCTAAGTTTCAATCGGACGAACTCCACAAAGCATTGCACAGTTTGATTAAAAGGTTTAAGGTGTTACAATCTCTTCATCAGTTTCCTTTTTCTATGTCTTCACCCACATTCCGCCCCTCTCTCCGTTTTTCAAGCCATTCTGCTCGATCTTCTATTTGTATCACCATGATAGTTTCATATCTGGAGGCAATCTCCTGAGCAAAAGCATTCCACACTTTTATACCAAATGCCTGTAATTGCATTGAGTGTTATCCTGAATGAAACGAATAGAGACCTTGACCAGGTGTCACCCCCTTGGAACAATCCAGGCGCATGTTATTCAGAGATCAACCTGGCAACACAGAGCGAGACAAACTGACTGTAAAGTTGACAAATAAACATCAGCGTTCAGAGCTCCGCCACGTCGTTCGCTTTTGAACAATGCTAGGCAAACAGGAATTGATATTGATTTCTTTTGAAATCTAGACGGAGCGAGTGGGCCACGCACATGGCCGCCGTGATGTTCCTCGTCTTAAAAGAAACTTTTTATTGCTTTTCTTTTTCACTGCCCGCTTGAATCATGGCTAGTTGTCTGTTCAAAGCGGTTCTAAGGACCGTTAAAGACTTTTATGGGTTGTTAGTTAGTTTTGAACCGCTGATGGTGGAAGTGTCCAGCGTTTGAAAGGCAGAGACGGACAGTGGCGGCAGTTTCCCCCCGGCTACGAGACGGTCTTTCCCTGGGCCGCGGTTAATTGTAGTGTTCAGGAAGCCCATCATTAGCACTCAGAGCCACACATGGCCACCAGATGTGTTACTGGCCATAGAAGAGTGCCACGTCTCTCTCTCTCTCTGTCATATTCTGTCTCTCTCTCGCGTGTCTCCCCCATCATCTTCTAACTTAATAATCTGCCTTTTGTTTCCATGCGGACTATTGTTCATTAAGATGGCCCCTGCCGTAAGAGAAATGACTGGGTGCTGAATAGCATTCTTTGTAACAAAGCCACAGAGAGAAGAGAGAGAAAGTGGGTATGGGCTGGAGGGGGCATCTGGGGAGATTTTGTGTGTCCCTCTGGTATTTTTATAGCTTGTTTGTGCAGTCTGAGAATCGGACATTGTATTGTGGGAGAGAGGCACTGTGTGACTTTCAATTTGTATTTACTATGAGCTACAGTTTAAGCTAAATCTTGATGCACATTTACATTTATTGTACTCATCATCTTTATAATTATAAGAATACACTTAGTCTGGAAAGTTTGGTCCAGCACATTTTACGTTGGACTGAGATTTTTAGCAGTGGGGGCATTTTAACACTGCCTGTGCTTATAAGAAAAAGGTCTGGCCTAAAGTTTATGTTTTACTCCAATATTTCACTTCATACTACTGAACGTTAATAGCTCTAAAAAAGACAAACGCAATTTTGGTTGAAAAAATCTTCCTTTTCAAAATCATGCTGCCCTACATACAATGAAATTGAAATTCACCCAGATTTACTTACTCTCTTTTCATTTGAAACCTGAATGACTTTTTACATTTACACTTATACTTTTGGCAGATGCTTTTTAAAGTGACTTATATTGCATTACACTATACATTTGATTCGTAGTATGTGCAATCCCTGGGATTGACCCCATGACCTTGGCATTCTGAGCACCATGATCTAACCATACATAAAAACATAAAAAGAGGATATTTTGAAGAGAGTTGATAACCGAACAGCAGTGACACACATTCAATTGTATTGTACGGGCACTAAACCAATGCAAATGAATGGGTGCCATTTTCCAACATTCTTCAAAACATATTTTTTGTATTCTGTAGAAGAAAGAAAGCCACACAGGTTTGAAAGGTCTCAAGGTTGACGAACTGATGACAGAGTTTTTCCTTTTTGGTTGAACTATCCCTTTTATAAAGAATTCTTTTATATACAAAATACTTTAGGGAAACCCACCCAAAAATGAAATTTAAAAATTTGGTTTGAAAGTAAACGAGATATTTTGAAAAATGTCAGCAAAACAAGATTTCTGGGAAGCTACTCTCTTCAAACTACCATTCTGCAAAATGTCTACAAAATTTAATATAATCGTAAATGTGGCAATCTGCATCATAAGATGTGTTTTACCATTCTATTTCTAAGGAAAGAAATGCATAAGTCATCTTGGGCCTAGTAATCACCTCAAAGCAATATGTTACTATTGTTTTTTTCATTATAACACGCATTAAGTACGCGTGTATAATTCAAATGTATACAGGTGCACATGGATATGTCCTTGTATATACAGAAATGTACATGCATTCATATATTTGCTTTTATCTTCCTACACATGTGTTATTGGGACATTCATACATGAGGATTGTGAATAGCAGGCAGTTCTTTAGGGGGGCTCTGCTCCCGTGTCAGAGTGGCAGCGGTTGCCATGGCACTGTTTACAAACACTTCTCTCTCTCTTTAGCCTCTCTTCCCCATCAAGCGGAGGGGCTGGTGGGGAGGTGAGCGGAATCGATTCTCAATCGAAGCGACATTACTGTGTTTGGAAGCTAATGCACTTTCGACTGAACTGGAAGAATGAGGCGGGAGGCGGCAAAAAAACCCACAACAAAAACCAGTCGGAGAGTGTGTTACGGCCAGGAGAAGAAAGGGCTGTATTGAGGCGGAAGAGATGTTCTCGGGGAAGAAATCAATTAAAACGAACCTTTAAATTACACCGCATGGTCGCGTCGCATCTGTTTGGGTCAGGGGGACCGCTGCGGACTGAGCGGGCGGCGAACTGCTAGGCCCTGCAGACCGCTGTGAAAAGTGCTGCAATAATGGCAGACTGGTGCGAGATGTTGACTTGCCGCAGAGCCTCGCGTTGAACAACCTTTTGTGTGGGGTACGCTTGGTTTAGCGCCAAATCATCGCCGCATCTGGATGGCATTCCAATTTGGGTTTGATTTAATTGTGTTCGTAAGTGGCCTTGCACAATGGCCATTGTCACCAGGCAGATTAACAGAATTGTATTGATATGTCTGAGCCTTGTCAGTGTTAAAAAATGATCCTGTAAGTTGTATGAGTTCATCATAACAGAAATTCATTTTAACCTGTATGACGTTTTTTTCCCCATAGAAAACAAATGGACTGGGACATTTCTAAAATCTCTTTCTTCCCAGACAAGTCAAATTAAGGAATGACATGAGCTTAAATAAAAGATGACAAAAGGTGTATTTTATATGAACAGTTTGAAATGAATATCAGGCCCCTCATTAGATGAGAATTGGGATGGGCCCTCCAGTGCAGCTGCGCCATAGGCCCTTCCACTTGATCACAAAGAAAGTCCTGTATAGGATGTTCTCAGCTAGGCATCCGCACCAGAGCGCCTTGTTTGTACAAGGCTGGCCTCAGCGTTGTGCTGTTCTACAAGGCCATGTGGGTAGACGCAGCTGAGTGCCTCTCAAAGGAGCCGCATCAAAGGGCCCTACATTCAGAAACAGGTTGCGCGCATACCTGCACGGTATCACAGAAGAGAGCGTCTGTTTAGAAACAGGAGGGCTGTATTAAATGAAACATATTCAGCACTCTCAGGTAATTACATCAGCATGTAAAAGTCTAATTAGAGATCTCCAGTGGGACACATCTACTGACACTAATTAAATACAGTCAATCCAGGATTCCCCTCTTCACTTTTTACAACCTTAGCGCATGCATCCAGCTCACTCACTACTGTACAGACAGGTTAGTGTGT
Source organism: Triplophysa yarkandensis (assembly GCA_033220385.1). Taxonomy (NCBI): domain Eukaryota; kingdom Metazoa; phylum Chordata; class Actinopteri; order Cypriniformes; family Nemacheilidae; genus Triplophysa; species Triplophysa yarkandensis. The sequence goes on from CM065678.1 coordinate 6,899,171, forward strand.
CAATGGCTTTACAGGATGAAATCTTTTTATTATTATAGTACTGCACAGTAGTACAGAAGTAGCCAAAAAAACATTTCGTTAAAGGGAAAATTCACACAATAATGAGAATTCTGTCATTGTTTACTCAACCTTCTTGTAAGAATCTTGTTAGATCACAAAAGAATGTTGGGTATTGAACAATACTAACATCTATCGACTTCCATTGCATGGATGGAAGAAATCTGAGACATTTCTTAAAATACCTTATTTGGGTTTCACACGTTTTGAACCCCAAAAACTATCTATGAAAGTTTAATGTACAATATAAGGAAAACAACACAACTATACTGTAGCACACTTTTGCAAATATTGAAACACAATTACTATATTTAAGGTAACGCTATTCATGCTTTTCAAATGTATGTTAACCAGCTACGAACTCCTGGTGTATGAAACAGGGTAGAGAATAGATACAGATCAGACACATCTGAATGTGCGCATTGTGCCTGTGTCTGTTTTAAGGCTCGACCGTGGGCCTCCCGTGGCATTTTTTCGTATTCCAGTCGCTGCCCTTTGACCTCCAAGTCCTCTCCCTGATGAATGCGGGTGTGTTCGTCTGGTTTTGGGTAACCCGCGCGTGGTTACAGTACTAATTTTCGAGCCCATCGTTTGTGTCTTTTCTAATTAAGGCCAAGGCATGGCAGACTAGAAGCGGGCCTCTGGTACGTCTGCTCCTTATTATACGTCGAGCTTCACACACACAAAGTCACAAACGCACACACGGGGAGGGATTAGCCTCAGGTCCGGTTTAATCGCTTTCTTCCTTCAAGTGCAGGCAGGGGGCGGGGCATGCTAATTCAGGCGGGGGGTCGGCAAGGTATCGAGGGGCTGCAAGGGTGGGACAATGGCAGTGTGCAGGGCATTGATTTGAACCATACCTCTGCACATTCCTCCACAAAACACAATGAAGTGCATTATCCTGCTCCACCACCGCCCCCCCCCCTCACCAGACCCCTTTCCTCTTCTTTTCTAACAAAGAGCCTTTCACCTGGTAATGTCTAAAACTTCAAGTCCCGCTTACGAACTGTTCTCACCTTGGATACACAAGTATATACACACACTCGCATGTATATGAGTCAATGTAGATGCTTTGCATCTGGTGGGAGTGCCGACTGCACAGGTTGGGGGTTATTATGTTAACCCCCATTATATTATCTTAAGTCATGATTTATTGAATAGTCTACGTATGACAGAAGGTGAGAAACTGAAAAATTATTAATAATTGGAGCAAACAAGTTGTACAATAACTATTTTTGAAGACCAAAAGTCGTTATTCATAGTCGGTTTTACTCACTTATGCAATGGTATTTTTCCCGCATTTTATGATAATAATAATTAAAAAAACGTATCAATTAAATAAAACAAAGTGAACTATGGGAATGTTATAACTACAGTAAAGGATATGATTACATTCAGTGTATTCATCTTTTGACTAGAATTTGTTTTCTTGTCATTTTAATAAGCAGCTTCCTGAGGTCTCATTAGAAATTTAAAAGTTGTCCACGTCTATGATGTGCTCTTATTTGCTCTTCTTTTTTTTTAACATCCAAAGTTTTTCATTTCTAAAACTTTTTTCTATTTACATAAAATTTACATTTAAAACCATGTATTCTTGCTAAATTTTATTTTTTTGTATATTAAACTAATTTCAGACATTTTGGCAAACACATTCAGACTTCTGAATAATGATTAAAATTTCGCTCAAGTGTCTCGAAACTTACCGATGTATGAAAAGTCATCCAATTCAAAAGCTCCAAACATAGAGATGCTTTGAAACTAGTTTCAAAATTGATCCATTTTCATTTGAAAAAGATATTTTGAAGAATTTGTTTTTAACTTGCACTCATTGACTTGCATTGGTTTTGTGTCCATAATATAAAAGTAAATGCATTCTTTAAAATATCTTATTTTGTGATCACATAGGTTTGAAATGACAAGAGGTTGAGTGAATGATGACAGACTTTTCATTCTTGGGGGAACTGTTATTTTAAGAAACAAGATAAAAACATGTTTGTTTGTTTTATCCATCTATCAGCTCTCTTTATCTCTCAAACCCTGCCATTCATCGTTCATGAATGCCAGAGGAATTTATCTTTGCATCTGTTTCTCAACAAGCCCAGATTATCCTTTAACTTCTGTCCCATATGTTTACACATCAGCGGGTAAAAGAGTCCAAAAAACATTGAAAGCATTTATTGGAGTCCTTCGCTGTGTAAACAGCATCAAGCAAACAGTGTGGGATTTGAGCGACAAATCCAAGTGTATTCCAGAACCACTGGGCTAATTAAAGCTATCCTTCCCCATGTACGAATGAAGGAATCAGCTGTCTTAATTATGATAATAAGCAGCAACATCCTTTCAGATTCCTCCACAGAAAAGCAGTATTGAATCGTGTGATGCCACTTGTTAATGAGGTCGTCAGTCAAGCAGCTCAGCTAATTACAACAGAGCGAAGCAGTGAATTTAGAACAGAGAGTCAAGAAACACAATCACACAACAGCCTGAGCTTTCCCCATGCTATCACCTACAAACACACATCGTTTCTAGACCTATCTAGACCTCTGCTTCTGGAGGGACACAGCAGTGATATTTTAGAAACTGTACATAGTAGTGGAATCTGCATTGCGGTTATAAAAATGCAAAAGAGACTTTCTTTCTAGCTGATGAATGATAAAACATTGACAGTCAAATTTATATTTCAGAATTGACTCACCCTCATGTCTTTTCAAACCTGTATGACGTTCTTCTGTAAAACACAGGACATGTTTTGAGATATTTTGAGGAATGTTTGTAACCAAACAGCAGTGAAACCCTTTCACTTCTACGATATGGATACAATAGCAGTGCAAGTGAATTCTTCAAAATATCTCCTGTTGTATTTTGCAGAAAAATAAAGTAAATTTAGCTTAGAATAAAGATTATTGTGTAAGGATTCTACTACATGTGTTGTTTGTAATGTGATGGACTTGTGTTGGTAACAAAGAATGTTAGATTCTTTCCACATTTTACTTCCCCTCCTGTCATTTCAAACCTGCATGGCTTTCTTCTGCAAAGCACAAGAAGATGTTTTCAGGAATGTTTTTTAACCAAACAGCGGTGTAAACCATTCACTTGTATGAATACAAATGCAATGAAAGGAATGGGTGCCAGGTAACATCACCCTAAACATAAAGAAGATATTTTGAAGAATGTTGGTAGTTGCTCCAGTTCCCTCTGTTATGTGGACACAAAACCAATGCAAGTGAATGGGGTTCCAGTAAACACATTATTCAAACATCTACCTTTGTGTTCTGTGGAAGGAAGGAAAACTTGAATTTTCAAAACACAAGAAGATATTTTTAAAAAGTTGATAACCAAACACCTGGATCCCTTTGTGCTCTATGCACAGCAAATCACATTTCTTAAAATATCTTGCTTTGAGGCACACAGGTTTTATGCAACACGGGGCTGAAAAAACAATGACAGCATTTGAAAAGTATTTGAAAATTAAAGTAATCTCTTTACCTATAATCACGTGAGATTGAGTTGGTGAACATGACTGGATAGTTGTTGGTGTGTTGCATTAAGGTCGCGTTTAAACGGTTGACATCTTTTCTTTAACCTATCTGAGTCACTCCAGACGTTTCCATTTACAAGAACTAGCTGCTGATCTGTTTGAAAATGTACATCTGTATTTGAGGAAATAAGAGGATGTTGTACATGCACACTTCTGTAAGTGTGTGTGTGTTTGTATGTGTGAGTGAGCCTGATTGAATTAGAGTAATTAGAGACAGCTCAGAGTGTCAGTATTAATCGCACTGCAGTCTCATTATGAGCCCTGCACATCATTCCTTTCATCTGGTAATGATCCTCAGTCACAAAGTCACACATATTAACCCGCATCCCACATTTCTCCGTCTCTCTCCGCCTCCTTATGCACTATATATGTACATAAACATAAAGAAGATTTATTGAAAATGTTCACATTGTTGTAGACCGTTTGCAGGGCACAAACAACACTGGTCCAGAATCCCTAATTAAGAAGAAACTTTAAGACATTAAGTATAATTATAAACAACTATATTAAAATTCAAACAACTAAAATCGACAGAGGAAATGCTTATGGATATGTGTTGTTTATGTTGGGCAAAATGGCCCGACAAGAAGGGCGGTGCCCTTAATGATGAAGATGACTAGAACGATGCTTTAGAAGACAATAGCAAGCACAATTCATCAATCTCTCTGACAGAAGGATGGCAAGAACAAAGACTTTGTAGATTGAGCTCATTTCACATCTAGGCTGGAGTTTACCCAAAGGGGTGTAAAAGACCCATTTTGCAAGAACGTCATTAGATACTGTAATACCAAAATTGAACCTTGGACTTTTTTGGGGACTGAGTTTGCCCCAGTTCTGCCAAAGACATTGCATCGACAAGCCTTTCAAACAGTCGAGCATCGTGGACACTTTACAATTCTTTTCTGGAGTATAGCTCTATTATTGAGAAATAACTAGATTGGAGCTTAAGTTTTAAAATGTAGTTTTTATAGATAAAACCTGTAAAGCTAAAGTTTGTTGTTGATTGCAACCGAAAGGGTTAATGTGTTAAAGTGGATCTCAGACCTCCGTCTAAACCAAAATCCGTGAAGTTACTCACGCTATGAAGTTAAAAGAAAATCTTGAGCTTAAGCAATTTTGGCTCTTAACAAGAATAAAAAGTCAAGGTTTTTCTACATGCGAGAGACCCGAAGAGATTAACATCTGATGTAACTGCTGCCAAATGTGGTCCAAGCAGTAGTTATTCTGAGGGCAAATACTTAACTTTGTTTGTTTGTTTCACTTTTTTTAATTAATTTTTTGAAATACCAGATGTTTCCTTTAGCATTTTTCTTTGACTCTGTGTCGACGGCTGGTTAAAGTTTTCTGTTAATCGCATTACAGTTCTCGCTGTAATTGCTGTAACACAATAAAGATAAAAAAGTCCAAGGAAGGGGAATGTTGTTTTCAGGGGTGAACTACACAATCACACTAATCTGAATCTGTAATGATTGTGTTGCAGAGTGTTTCAAGAGATACAAACACACGTTCACGCTGTCTGCTGGAGGAATGAAGACAGCTAATGCCGGAGACAGGTAAGATAAGGAGCCATAGGACAAAATCAAACTGTATTTTTAAAGTGATAGTTCAACTATTAATGAATATTATGTCATTATTTACTCTCCCTCTTGTCATTTGAAACCATTACGGCTTTCTTCTTCTGCAGATCATAAAAGAAAGATATTTTAAAGAGAGTGGTGGTGGCAACCATTCACCTCTATTGTATTGAAACAAAACCATTGCAGGTAAATGGTTGCCAGTTAACAACATTCTTCAAAAAATCTTCTTTTGCATTTTGTGGATTAATTCAAATGAAATTTAAAGAAAGACAATTCCAATTGTCTGGATTTACACATCCATTTACATATAATGTCACAGATTTCAGTTCGGGCTTCACTCTTCCTGTAAAAACAGACCACAAGTCCTAACATAATGAGTATGAGTCACCTGCACTATATGCATAAAGTCTGTTTCGCTTTATTAACAACATCTCTATTGTGCCTGAGAAAGAAAAACACATCACTACTTAATAATTTTGCAGAAATACTGAGATTAATATCTAGTCTCAGCTTTGATTCAGGTGTCTTTATTCCTCTCCCCTCATTATGTGAACTCATGTTTACACAACAGAGCGAGAATATCTCAGAATATCAAAAATATTAAGAAGCAGAGCAAATCTCCAGTGCTTTCAGTGTCATTATTCATCTTTTGCTTTTAATGACTCAGAAATAATTATTTGGTTTGAGGAGCCTGATCCCTAATAAGGTACAACACAAAAAACAACAGGGAAAACTGGAGCGGCGTCTTTGAGCCAGTGTGTTTGTTAATGAATGCAGGTTGGGTTAATGATGAGAAATAAACTTCAAACGCCGTCCATGCTTTCTACTACTGGATCTAAAGTCTAACTCTAAACCCACAGCGGTCACATGTAAACTCTTATTGATCAGTTGTGATCTCATATCAGATCTTTTTAAACTGATCTGCACAGGGATTCGCACTGATCACCCAGCAGACTTTTTCACCGTGCGACAGGGTGCAAAAACATTTAACATGTCTGCCAAGGTTAACAATGTGGGCTGAATCAGAATCACTTTTAAATAGCTTAAGACATCATATTTCGAGCAAACTGTTAGTGAAAGTCTTGTAGATTTTTTTTACAAATGTTAATGTTTAAATCTTTCCAGGTCAGACTTATTTTCTATTGATTTATGTGTGAAGTTGCCCGGTATATTTACATATACATGCTGTATCAAATGTGGGATGGGGTGTTGGGGTTCTTTCATTAAATTGATCGTTTAGCCAGAATTTGAAAATTCTGTTCATTTTCTCACCCTCTTGTTATTTCAAACCTGTTTGACTTTTGTCTGCAGAACACAGAAGTATGTGTTTTGTGTCAATGCAATAAGTGGTGTTTTGTTTTTCAAAATATCTTTTTTTGCATTGCGCAGGAGAAAGTCATGAAGGCTGAAATGACCAGAGGATGAGTGAATGATGACAGAATTTTTATCTTTTAATGAAACTAAAACTACTAAAGTAGTAGACTGTCATACCCATAACAAATTGATGACATTTTGGGTAGCACTACACACAAAAACAGCATAAATACAATCCTGATCAGGCAATATATCTACAAATATAACCATTGGGTTAGCTGAGAAAAATGGATGCCGGTTATCAAAATTCTTCACAATATCTTCTTTTGTGTTTACAATATTTATGTTTGAGAGTCTAGTGAGAGAAAGAGTTTTACCAGTCAACTGATTCACCGTCTTGACCCCTGTCATCTGATCTCAGATACTTTATTTCTTCGCCCATATTTAGTCTTTCATATCTCACCAGCAGTCTTTTCTTAGTTTCTGTCCTTATATACTGTATGTGTCTTGTTTGATGTCATAAGTGTGTGTTGTCCTGCTGACCAACGCTCTTTAATTTGATCTAACAAACAGGCTGGGCATCACTTATCTCTTTTCCTTCATCCCTCCCTCCTCTTTTCCAGTCTACTTTCATATCACCCTTTTGTGTTTGCATTCATTTCCGTTCTCCATCTCCCCCTCTCTTCCTTTCATTTCTTCGATCTTTTGTTCTCTCAATCATTTGTTCTCCCTGAATAATTGTGTTGTGAAACACCTATGCTTGTGTGTCCGGCCCCTGAGCCCACGAGGGTCAGCATTTGTGTGTGTGTGTTTGTGCACGTTTGATGTGTAGTGTTGTCCGCTCGTCTCTGTGTGCCGGTGAGAAGGAGATCATTATGTGCGCTCGTATTCGAGTCGTTTTTATTTAAGACTCCAGACAATGGCCTGGTGATTGAGGAAAACAGCGGGCCGACAATGAATCCCTGTGTCTGATAATGCGGCACCATCCTGCCGGGCGGCTTTAGGAGGGCCTCGGCTCATTGTGGCTCCGAGGAGAAAGGGAGAGCGAGAACAAATCTGCTGCTTAGTAGGAGGAATATTTTGTCGTGGTATGTCATTATTTTGCAAATTTGTATTATCTCATCATGTTGTCTTCATTGTAATTGCGGCTAATTAGAGGGCTAGTTAGAGGCCGGGCTTTGAGGCTAGCTTTAGCGTGAATGGAGCCCGCCGATTAGCGCTCTCCACCGGAGGAAGCACAGAAAGGGGAGATTAATCTGGTTACCTTGACGACACTCGCTTCCATCTGCGAGGAACAATGCCGTTTTGTTTCTTCGGATCAGTTCAGATCAACAGAACGTGGTGCTCTAGCTTCAACAATGCCGAATTCTGTCTAACCTTCCGCGGACCTCCTTTTTCGGGCCCCCCGCCACCTCCGCTCCTCCTCTTCTATTACTTCGGCCCAATCGCTCTGTCGAGTTGTCCGTGATCTTTTGGACCCTCTGACAGTGATGTTTAAAGTCTTTGTACGTTGTGTTTACTCGAGTACCTCTCAGATCATCTTGCAACTTCAAGAAGAGATTGTTTGACTACTTTAGTACAGATGTTTAATACCCCTATATGACAGGTAAATCACTGGTCTTGGCTCCGAACACACCTGTTGGCATGTGTGCAAGTAATAATAGCTGTCGTTTCCAAATGTTTTGTATCTGTCCCGGCCTATAGAATGGGTACGTGTGTTATGTGTGGGGCAGAGGTTGTCAGAGGTCAAAACCTTGTCACACTCTGCCTGAAAGTTTGTCCCCAAATCCCCCTCTGGGCTGAAAAGCACTTGATGAAATAATACACTCGCCTGTAGACCCCAGCTCAGGGACTCCCTGACCAACATCGGCCTCAGAGAAACACAGTGTGTGAGAGTCAGCCGTTTAAAGTAGAAGAAAGTCTTTTGTTTTCTTTGTGATGAGGGAGACTGAGAAAGGAAGAAAATCAGCCATAGAGATCACATATAAGCATTCATTGTGATGAGCAGTTAGAGAGACTGGAGTACCGAACACAGTCTCTCCATCTGGTGTTCACTTTGCACTCTGAGAGAGAGAGAGAGAGAGAGAGAGAGAGAGAGAGAGAGAGAGAGAGAGAGAGAGAGAGAGAGAGAGAGAGAGAGAGAGAGAGAGAGAGAGAGAGAGAGAGAGAGAGAGAGAGAGAGAGAGAGAGAGAGAGAGAGACAATTGAAAGAATGCCAGTGACATCTGCTCCCATGGGCACCACAATAGAGATTCATAGAGATCATACTCACTACAAAGACACCACTGTGTGTGTGTGTGTGTGTGTGTGTGTGTGTGTGTGTGTGTGTGTGTGTGTGTGTGTGTGTGTGTGTGTGTGTGTGTGTGTGTGTGTGTGTGTGTGTGTGTGTGTGTGTGTGTGTGTGTGTGTGTGTGTGTGTGCGCGTGTGTGCGCGTGTGTTCACTTGTCCTGAATTCACAATGCATGGGATCTGGGTCTCCAAAGCATCTTGACAAAAGCATATCCGTTGTGTCATTTAAAAATAAGGCTCTCGGACATATGTGATGAAATGGTCTATATTGGCAGTTTTAAGACATTTATTGAAACTATGTGAAACGTGTAACTTTTCAGAGTAACAGAGTAACTAATTCAGATAAATGTAAATATTATAGATGTTGCCTTTATAATATTGTAATATTTTTGTTTCATTTTTATAGTAAATATGTTATGCAAGTAATCTTACTTGTCTTTTAACAGAGTACAAAATACTTACAATTAAATCTTTAAGTTAGATACTCATCAATGAAATCGGTTCATTGTTCGACCATGTACCAATTGCCATAAAATGTGATTATGCATAAACAGCTGCTGTTGGTCATCCAAACTCACCTGAGCGGATCAGCAAATGTTGGTGGGACCAAAACACACACAAAAATATACAATGAAAATGTTGTATAAAAGGTAATATACTGGCAGGAGAAAAATAAAATGAAATAAAAAATTAAAATTAAAATAAAACAAAATAAAGTTTTGTCAAACACTTGACTGTAAAGTGATCTTTTTACAGTGCTACAATATACTTAAGACGTAAAATACTGTCATTCATTATTCCAAATCCCCTGACATAAAGCATAGGAGTCTTTTAATGGACTATAAAGGTTACTTACTGAAAACATCAGCATGTAATGTTGATTTTAGTCATTTAATTAATGTGGAAGTTAGTGTGACATGTTCTATAGAAGACAGTTGATGTATTTCCCTTAAGTAGTTTATGGAAGGGTACTATTAGTATACTATATTATTTTAAACTTAAAACAGAAATGTATACTTTTTCAAACAGTGGGCCATTTTATCCGAATCACTTTTAGTATACCAACAAGTACACTGCAAGTATTTTGATATTACCATATTTATTAAAGTAAGTATTTACATATACTTGAACTTTACTTAAGTATACTTATAAAAATTGACTTGACCATTGAGAAATAATCTATGTAAAATATATGTGTTATTTACAACCTGTTATGTTTTTATAACTTAAGGCCATTTAAAATTCAGAAACTACCTGTTTTTAAAAAACCCTTCCAGTTCCACCAAAGCATCTCAAAACCAAACAGAGTAAGGCTAGTTTGTGTGTGGGTTTGTTGGTGTGGGTGTGCTTTTGTGTGTGTTTCTGCATACTTATCTTGGAGGAAATTTCCCCCTGTTGCGTTTCATGTGCATTCAAACCGGAATTCTGACGATACGCTCCTAATTTCTCCTAAGTCATCTCTCTCCAAATCGCTTCAAAGATTTGCAGAGTGCAAAAGATTTCCGCCGTCTTTTCCCCGGGCCATTTCTGGCGCGGCAGTGAAAAAAAAACGACAAACAACAATATCTGAATAGAAAGTGCTTTTTATAGGGCCTGCGCGGAGATGAACTTTCAGATGCTTCTCAAACGGAACACATCTGCTGTGTGCCGTACATCTGTTCTTAAGCTGACAGGAAGTCTCCTCATAATTGAAGCGCTGCTGATTATTCATTCATTCACTCATCATTGTTTATTTGTTCTCCCACCTGTTTATTCATTCACTCGTTCACTCGACAAAAAGACGGTTGATTGAATGACGTTTCTGGTGTCTGTACAGAGGAAATGAGTGTTTTTGTTCTGTAAAATGTTGGAATATGAAGTCAACACATCGCTATTGATGCTCTTGACCAGATATATCTGGGTTCCTAACTACAACTGATGATGATGTCTGATTCGTTGTCAGCGTCGAGGATCTATCGTGCCACGTCCTTTCTGGGGTCTGCTTACCGTCATGGCAACCAAACCATGGCCTGGCCCTTCTAATGGCAGGGTTTATGCATGATGTCACCTACGTTAGCAAGCTTTTGTTTGACTCTTTCCCACGTGCTGAAACGTGATTCCCAAAACTGTGTTTATGTTGTTTTAAGGTGATGCCGTACATTTTTGCCCATTCATCTCGCATACATAGCATCAGAAACATAGCCAACGATGACAGGAATTGACACGAGAATGTGGAAAGAAGGAAGGAAGATTTGTTGCAAACCTCGTTGGCAGAAGGGTATTGTCTACCTTACACGCACATCAATACACACACGGTTCCCTCCCCTCCGCATGCCATGCAGTCTGCTTGGCGATGCCCTCCGTGCCATCTGTAGCCTGTGCCCTATGTGCATGCCCCTCCCCCGTCCTCTTGCACTCTGCTGGGTGGGCTTAACCATCTGTGTGCCAGAGGGGGACCACAGGAAACGAATACGGTAACATGCGTACACCTAAAACACGTCCAGATTCACTCCCTGTGCATTTGATCCTTCATTGTTACCCGCATAATGTTCGGTAGTCTAAAGGAAAGATGTAGTACATTTAAAATTCACCCAGAAATGAAAATTGTGTCAACTTTAAGCCATCTTGACATTTCAAACCAGTATGAAACCTAGTCTTTCTTCTGCAGAACACAAAAGAAGCAATTTTGAAGAATGTTGGTGACTGGGACCTATTTACCTGCATTTTTTTAATGCTCATTATGTATTGTGTTCAGTTACCCCTTCAAAATATCTTCTTTTGTGTTTTCCGTAACCAGAATTTATTTCTTAAATCTTAAACAGTATATACATTTTTATTACAAAATAAATTTGTAACAGTGCAAAGTGTTCCCATTGTTCCCAAAGTTGACCCCTTTACAATTTCTACTCTTCTGCTTTTCTCCTTTACATTCCCAAAATCCTCCCTGAGGAAGTTAATAGTGGATGGCACTGTTTGAGGGTATTTGGCATTGTGGGAATGTGGAAAAGTCTCGGATGCTTGGCAGGTTTAGTATGGTGTGTGTGTGTTGTGTGTGTGTGTGTATGTGTAAGGAAGGATCTAGGATGTTTGCATGAGATTACATGGCACTGTTTATGACAGTTTGGCATGGCCAGCATTGGCTCTGTGCACGTGTTAGGTAGTCTAGGAGATGTGCCGCTCCAAGGGTCACCAGTGTCAGGTATTTGGCTGGAAAGGGGTGGTGGTTTAGGGGTTTGAGCTTGTAGTCCTCAGGAGCTGACAGGACCGTGGTGGGCAGACTGGAGTGTTCTGGCAGAGAGGTCGAGGATGGACAGGGATGCCTGTGGCATAGAAAAGAGAAACAATGGCTGGGAGATTACGCCACTGTCAGAGGCTGTTAAGGAGAGAGGAGTTTGGACTGAGATGAGGATGTGCCTTCAGGTAAACCGGATTAAGAGAAAGATCGGTGTTTGTGGTTTCCCTTCTTGCTTCTCTCTCCCTCGAAGGCTCATTGGCTTCCTCAAGGCTTCCTCTAAAGCAGACAACGTGAAGAATGTAGTTCCCCTGCACAAACAGGAACAATTCTGCATTTTCTCAACTTGATCCATGGAAAAACGTACTCCTATTGAATATATTTCAATTACATCATGCTTCGAATTTTTTTAAGAGAAATTTTCATTATTTTTACTCATCATCTTGTTATTTCAAACCTCTTGTTTTCTGCAAAACACATAAGATATTTTGAAGAATTATATAGGTGCCACTCACCAACATTCTTCAAAATATCTTCTTTTGTGAAAGAAAGGCAAACAGGTTTGATATAGCAAGAGAGTTGGTAGATGGTTGGTATTTTTATTAAAAACTCTTCCAAAAAAGTTAATCTTTGCCCTGGTTAATTTCTTCCCTATAGAAACAATGAACTTTTTACTGTGAACTCCAATGAAGCTCTGGCCTAAACTTCATTCTAGTTAAGCCGACATCATTAGATGCGTGGAGGCAGTTGGAGGATGAGGAGGTGTTGTAGCTTCAGGCCATAGATCTGAGAGCTTTGCTCCATCCAGTCTTGCAGACAGACTTCCAGAGGAATGGCCCAAAGCTGCTGCAGAAAATCTTCTCAGTGCCGCCCTCTGCTTTTCTAGTCCGGCTTTCTTTTCTGATCTTCATCAGATTCACAGCCACAGTGTGTTATGTTACCTGAGCTGTATTCTCTTAGTAGCTTTGTGTAGAGATTTTATGAAGTTGCTGCTATAGGCAGCAGGATTGGGATGTCACAACCATAAATCCACCTAAACATGTTTTAGTTTGTTCGCAGAATTAAATTGAACCGTCGCTTCCATGCATGTTGCGAAACATGTTGGGTATTCCAACCGCCAACCAGAGTTGTTGTGCATGTTGTAATATGTTAATATTTTTGCGATGACTGACAACAATGCAGAGGTTTTCTGTGTTCTCTGTATGTGTGTGTGTGTGTGTGTGTGTGTGTGTGTGTGTGCGTGCGTGCGTGCGTGCGTGCGTGCGTGCGTGCGTACGTGCATGCGTGCGTTTGTGTGTGTATGCGCGTGTGTAAAAGGCAGTGCTTTGCTGAGGGGCTAGATAAGGACTCTATCTTAATGGCTTCTCTCGTCTGCCACTCAGCCATCAGACAGAGATTTCCTCTCCCTCGGTCCAGATAAACACACTTCACAACCTTGTCACACTCCTCGCACAAGCCGGAGAGGGAAAGAAAGGAAGTGAATGAGAGATGGTCGCCGGAGACGCTTGTTCTCTTTACTGTATACTGTACTGTATACTTATTGCTGTTCAGTTAGTAAGTAACAGTTCATTTAAATTCATTAATAAATGAACCCCACTTTATATTAATGCAAAATTATCAATGTTAAAGAATGCAATGGTGTTTTTTTTACATATGATGTTAGAGAATGACGACTGGAGCTGTATGGGCACTAGAGACTTTATCACAAAAATGATCAGAGAGATTTGATACATATCTGATATGATTTGAGATAGGAAGATACTAAATGAAAGATTATGTTAATGGAAAGTTATTGGGATTCTTTCTCCGAACTTTCTCTTGTCATGGCATGATTCAAGATCAAATATGTGAACTTTCCTTACGAGATCAGACGAAAAAAGGTTCATTTATGGTCTAGACTTTGCAACCTCTCTTGTGAACATGCTGAATAAAGACCAAAGTTATTGTATCACTCATGGAGAAGTGATATAAGCAGCATGGACTACTTAAATGTGGCATTCGGAGATTGAAAGCTCCATCGCTCATTCATTTTAATTGTATAGAAAAGACCAACCAATATTCAAAATCTCATTTTTTGTGTTTCACAATTTAGCATTTTTGCACGACACGAGGGGCGATTACTTTTCTAGTTTTTGGGTGAATGGTTTCTTTAAATTTGAAAGAACAAAACATTTTTAAAGGTATATCTCACTCTGCTTCTTGAAATTTCAAAACTGTAAGACTTTCCTTTTTAATGCAAGCCAACAAAGAAGATATTTTGAAAAATGTCCCCGTTTGACTTCTCTCTTTATGGACAAAGAATAACTCAAGTCAATGGGGACCAAAATTTTTGTTACCACATTCTTCAAAATAACTTTTTTTGTGTTTTGAAAATCTAAAGACCTTTCATTTTTGGATGACCTATCCCTTTAAGTTAGTTTAGCACTCGTTCTGTATGTTAGGGATTTACTGTACATGCTAAACGAGTTTAGAAACATGAAGAACTTCCCTTATTTTGCCTCTTAGGGGGTAATACTTGAACTTTACTGTTGTGTGTGTAATGTAGGAAGAGAACTGTTTACTGCCCGTCTGTGGTCTCCGGGCCTCTAATGCAGCACAGCTGTGAGGGGCTCGGACACTGCATCTGCTGAAGGGACCTATTGTGCGTATGCCCATCTGCATGTGCGGCATACATGTATTTGTGTAAACAGATAAAAATCTGCATGCACATAAATTTCCACAATGCAATTACATACATGTTTACATTGTTTTACATACAGATCCAAAGAAGATATCCATCACACGTTTGCGAACACATGCATGCGCATACGCAAACATCTTTATAAAAGTTAAGTTTGTGTAAATCAGTCCATCTGGTGAGTTTGAACTTTAAAGCACCTGCCTTCACCATTCATACACTCGTTTTCTAAAAAAACTGTCTCCATCTATAGCAGCTTTAAACAATTTGGATCTGCCTTTTCTTTCTCTTCTGATGGATTCTCTGCTTCACTTTTGTCTCACAGGCTGTTGTTGACGTTTTTCAACTCTTTCTTTTTTGCATCTTTTTCTCCGTCACCTCGTAGCCTTGACTCTAAAGATCGTTAAAATGTTTAACTACAGATAATTGCTACCTGAGAGAAGCCAATTAATGCGCTGCTTGTGTTAGCGCGCATGTATGTGTGCATTTTGTGTTCAGTATGTTCTCTTCACTGTTCAGTTTATATCGGCTACACCTATGAATGTCAGGAGACAACATGCTTTTTGAGCTTTGTAAACTATTCAGTGGCGATTTTCAAGTCAAGCATCGCTTTTGTAAGTGATAATTAGTGTTAGTGGTTTAAACAAATTAACCTTAAATGTGTCTCATGCTGTTTGTGTAATGTACTTTATGTGTATGTATATATAAATAGTATACGTGTATGTTTGTGTGCCTGCAAGCGAATAGGGTAAACAGCGTTTTTTACACACATTTTTCAAAATATTTTCTTTTGTGCCAGTGCATGTCAATGAGTACAAACGATTTAGTTATGAATATTAAATCAGCATTTTACGGCATATGTATGAAAGTGCAACTCCTAGTTTTACTTTCAGTTTAGCAGGGCCTGGATCTGGAGTGTGATCCAATGGGGATACATTGCATATTCATGAATCAGCTCCACCTCCTCTAACTCTCACTCCAGATAAGTTCTAGTGTTTCATTTAAGTTTTTAAAAGGCGGAAAAATGTAAAAAATGCTTAAAGATGATGGTTTTAAGAAAAACATTTATGGACCACAAGTGGAACCACAAAAGTTCATATATATGTGTTAGAGGTGGATCTGAAGTGTTTCGTTTATGTCGTTCAATGTCACCCTATATTAGTTCCTCAAATTTTAAAAAGAAAATGCACGAATAATCAAACCACAAGTCTCTCTTAAAAAAGTTATACAGAACTAAGTTCTGTAATCTAATCAATTGGATTATGTCCAGTTCCCAACATGCATTATATTTTCAGTTTCGACTGAGTGTACGGCATAAAATTTCCCAGTAAGTCCTACCACATCTTGAATAAAAAAGCAATATGATAAGTGAGTGTTCGTAAAGCTGTCCATTTATAAGGTGAACAGCAGCGTCTGAGGTTGAGAAAGACTGACACTCTGTTTAAAGTACAGCGTAACAGCCTCGCTGCTATATTTCAATCTGTCAGACTTGCTTTCCCCTGTTTAGAAGAATAGCTCTTTTCTTTTCTCTCACTCAAGCTCTCTCGATTCCTCTCTCTCTCTCACCCTCTTTAATAAAGACTGACGGGCCAGTATGTTAGTTACACTGGGAAAACAAAGCATACAGCTCGCTCTAAAACGATCTTATGTTTGAATGCGGTTGACATGCACGATTGCTGTGTTTCAGAGGGAATTCGGCTAGACAGGCCATTCTTGACCATTTATTGCAGTTTTGAGAGTTTGAAAAAAGTCAGTGTATCATATAATGACTATATACATTTTACATTTTCAATTGGGTTTATCAGTTAATGCATTGTCTAACATGAACTGAAATACAATACCAGTGCAGCATTTATTTATGTTATTTAATGTTTTAGTTTTTATTAAAACTTTATTAAATTCAAAAGTTATCTGTTCACATAGGTAATGCATCATGAACAAACATTATCGTATTGACTTTAAATAACATTAACAGTTATAAATAAATTCTCCTTTTAATTTATCGTTATTGCAACATAATGCATTTACTAATGTTTACAAATAAGTTTTATGTACAGTTATTTATTTGTGTTATTTTTGTTGCTTTTTTTTCCTTTGAAGAATGTCAACACTTCAGTGAAGGAGAATCGGGACAAGGACCGTCTTTAACATTCACATTCTTCCTTACATGTCTCTTTGTGTTTTCCAAAAGTCAGTCTGTCAAACACCATAAATGTGGTCAAAAAACACATTTCACATTATTTGACTTTATATGATGTTTAATCATTTTTTAGTAAATAAAAAGTTGCATGGCATTGTAAACACAAATGTTTGATGGGGATTATGTCAGAGGGACACAGGGGCTGAACGGGGCTAAAGGAAGGGGGCAGTGCTGTGTGTGTGTGTGTGTGTGTGTGTGTGTGTGTGTGTGTGTGTGTGTGTGTGTGTGTGTGTGTGTGTGTGTGTTTGTGTGTGTGTGTGTGTGTGTGTGTGTGTGTGTGTGTGTGTGTGTGTGTGTGTGTGTGTGTGTGTGTGTGTGTGTGTGTGTGTGTGTGTGTGTGTGTGTGTGTTCTGGGTGGGTGGGTGGGTGGGTGGGTGTGTGAGGAGGAAAGACAAGTGTGTGTGTGAGGCTCTGTGCTACACTGTGTCATGCTCTGGCCCTTTAAGAGCCGACCAAGCAGCTTAGAGCTGTGGAGAGAGGGGTGGAGAGAGATAGAGAGAGAGAGAGAGAGAGAGAGAGAGAGAGAGAGAGAGAGAGAGAGAGAGAGAGAGAGAGAGAGAGAGAGAGAGAGAGAGAGAGAGAGAGGTGGGAGTGCGAGGTTCGGCGTGTGAGAGTGTGTGTGCGGCAGAGAGAAACAGAAACAGTCTTTGGTTTTGTGAGAGGTTAGAGGAGCACCAGGCAGCGGGCGTGCGTGTATGTGTGTGTGTTCTCGGAGGTTCTCCGGGTGTTGGAAGTGTATGTTGTCGTGGAAGGACTCCTGCATCTCAGACCCCTTGTTTCAGCATGCTTACTGAGCCTGAGCTTTATCAGGAGTTTAACAGGTACGTACACACACTCTCTCCTTCTCTTTCTCACAAGCAGGACTCACTTTAGAATGCCGGGCAGAGAAGGAAAATCCAGGGATAGACTGAAAAAGTGTGTGTTATGTGAGGAATATGGTTACTTTATGACTTTGTGTTGTGTGTTGGTGCTGCAGTGTTTGGCTGTGTGTGAATGTGTCTGTGGTTTACAAAAGAGAAGAAAGTTCATCTTTGGACAAATGTGTGAGTGTGTGTTTTCAAGACACACACTGTGTGTGTATTGTCAGTGAACCTAGTGACCAAGGGACTTGGCTGTTGGTATCCCACTCCAAATAAGTCTCAATGTCTTTCCTTAACCACATAGTATTGTATGTTTGTTGTCTGGTCTACGTGATGTTGTGCATCTGTTGTGTGTGTGTGTGTTTTAATGTGTGTGTGCATGTTTGATGGTGTCTGATAAGTGTCGGTGTTTCCCTGGCACAGGCTCTTTCTTCATCTTCACTAATGTTTTTGCACATGTTGCGTTTCTGGGTAACGGTAAACAAGTGAATAAGTCACAGAACTTTTTTCCTTCTCTCAACCTGTTTTGTTATCCCATTTGTCCCATGTCAGTTTGTTTTCTTATTTTTGTTTGTCTTATTTATTGCGGCCAGATGTTTGCGTTGGCCTTCCGTGGTGCCGACAATGTGAGATGGAAAATGTTCTCACCTACTTTAATAAGTCAACAAAAGTGAGAAAAGGGAGGTTTGACTTTAAAGCTCCATAGGGAAGATTTACTCTTAATACTTGGTTTTAATGCGAGCTTCCCTTGGATGCTCAAACACACTTTTTATTGCATTAGAACCCAGTACTGTTTTACCAGATGAAACTAATCTTTTGTTCGCTGATAAACTCTGGGGTTTATCCCTGAATTAAGAACACATTTGAATGTCGGGAAAATGTGTTTTTAATAAATCATGGGGTGGGCAAGTAGGGATGGGGGTGCGGGAAATGATAACAACAACTCGGAGGAATTAAACATTTAAAGGATTACACAGAAAAGCAGAATGTATAGTGATAAATGCAGGGATTACAATGACTTAGAAGAGGATGGTTAAACTCAGCTTTTTAGTAATACTCACTGTCAGCGGTAAAAGAGTGTGAAGCTGGGACACATCTCTCCGTCTCTGCTTGTGTACGGGGGGCAGCGTTTGTCCACAAAGTGAGTCTCTGTGTGTGAAGTTTCTCTGTCTACAATGCTGTAAGTGGGTTTTGATTTTTAAGTGTAGTTACAGGAAATGCGAGAATTATTTGAAGGTTTGAAAACAGATTGCATAATTGTGATGTCTGATGGTGTTGCAAAGTAAATGGTGATGCGTTGCAGAGAAAAAGCAGAGAAAATATTTGCTTTATTATATTGTGTTGTATGAATGCTAGATGTGTTACCTTGGGAAGGTGGTTAAATTACAAACATTTTAGTTTGTTTCTAAGCTGGTGTAATTTAAAAAAACAAGGCATTCTTAACAAAAAAGAGAGAATGTAACATTTTGAATAAATGTAATAGAAATATTTGTTGTTTTGCACAAGCTAGTTTGTGTGTTTCTCTCACTATAAATAACATCTGGATGTAAATTTATATTGCTATAATATTATCATTATTATTAACATTTTATTTGTTATTCATTATCTTGAGTGTTTATAATGGTTGTGTTTGAATTCTGAATGCTGTTATAGTGAAAGAGTAAAGAGGGGATTCTATGGCCAAACTGTCACATTCCTCAAAGAGAGGGAGAGAGATGAAGGGGGTGTTGGGGGATAGACTTTAACACTTCTCCATTTGTCAACCTCCTTTAATGGATGGTTGTGTTACATCTCACTCTCTCCCTTTCTGCATCAATTCTTACTGATAGAGAAACATAAAAAAACACTGTGGGTTTCTTACCTGATGAGAATGTGTGACTTGCTGCCGATTCCCCTCGCGTTTTTATTTCTTTGCATCTAAAATAAACCAATAACTTTAACCATAAGATATGCAAAATGTCCACGCAATAAGCTGAATATTTACTTTTGGACTTTGGGAGGGATGTTATCTTTTTTGTGATAAAATATAATTTGCTCATTATAATACAACAAAGATAAATAGAATGACAAATGCGTGTGTCTAAGTACTGTACGTGTGGGTTCTGTTTCACTGATGGAGGTTCTGGCTTTTCTCTCCGGGCAATTCAGAGCAAGCCGGCTCCATTGTGCAGCTTGTGTTATGAACTCTCGCAAAGACTTGATAACCGTGTCTCCATGAAAAAAGGGGGGACACTGGAGAAGAATGCTGAAGGGTTTCCTCCAGCCCTCCCTCAGATCTCTTCCCAGACCTCCCCTGTGCCATCAGCTGACCATCAGAAAGTCCACAGACATCGAAGAGAACTTAGTTTCACACTTACCTCTTTATATACACAGACCGAGGCTAATAAGACAGACATCGTATGATGGTGGGTCAGAGGTGAGGGGTCGGATGTCATAGCAGACAATCGCATGATGGGAAGGATAATAAAAATCAATGGGTCCCTCTGCTGAACGGACTCTGTCATGTGTAAGTGATCCGCTTCTCTGAGTCGCACAATCGTGGCTCTGTGCGTTCAGCCACTTCAGGAAAAGGAGGAGTTTTTCTGGGTTTCAAAGATGATGTGTGTGCCTGCCATGCATGTTTACATATGCCTGTTACACCCAATTTGTTATTGTACAGGCCTGTATGAATGGAGGAAATTCTAAGAGTTTTACACTGCTACCGTGCAGATTCTGAGAGCGTGATGGAAGTGCATGGTCGCTAAATTTCTCATTCTCAGATTTCCACACACTGAAACATATCTTAGCAACTCCTCAGTATAAAAACATCTGAATATACTTTGCTAGCAAATTTTATTTTGAGTAGAAAACAATAACCTTTGGACAATATTCTAAAGGAAATGAAATGTATTGTGAGCATTTTTTCAAAGGAACATCTCTTCCATTGAGTACAACAGAATTGTTTTTCTACAAAGTTTTTTTATTATTTATTATGTAATATTGACTTCCCCCTTACTGTTACTCTTAAAGACAATTCCAGAATCAAAAGGGGACAATGCGGTGTCGTTCACAATTGAGCAATTTCAGCATTACTGGTGTGACATAAAAACACTCAGAATATATATTTGTTCACAATACGCTGATCTGTTTATATTTTACTAAAGCCCTGAGAATTGAGTCTGGGCAACAGGAAAATAACAGTCTTCACACAAGTTTCCTTTTAAAAAAAGAGAAAAAATGCATTATTATGAACATGGCCATTATTATGAACATTGTTTGTGAGATGACAAATTTGGTTATATTTCTTAAATTAAAATGAAACAAACAGACAAGGGATAACTCTTTAGAGCATAACATTTTTAATTATATGGGTCTATTTATGAAGGATATAGATGTGACAATCCTGAACATAGCCCTTGACTATGAAAAAATATGCACTAAAAATAAACAAATTCTTTTTTAAACTAAAAGAGAGACTTCACATGGGTATTTAAACTACCAAATGTTTATATATATGCTATTTGTATGGAAACAAAACTTTGGTTGACATTTTCACAGAATTGTCCAAATGCTATTAGACAAGCAGTCTGAAAAAGTTCATGAAAGTTTGCCCATGTGCATGTTATACATAATACGCCATGAAAAACATGAGTCAGTCCAGAAAAATAAATAATTAGAGACAAGAGATGACAGGAAACTATGTAGACAGATGAAGTGATGACTAAAATACTGGTGTGTGTTGATGCAGCAGTTGCCTTGGCGCTGTGGGCACAGCGTTACTTGCTTGTGCCTTGTGTCCACCCAGCACTTCTTATTATGCGTTTGTGTGTGTACAAATGGGGTTGTTTTCGGTTTGCTCATATGACTTGTGTGTAGATCGGTGTGTGTGACTTCACCTCCATGTCTAAACAGTAATGGATGACAGTGACATTGGGCTCTGTGTTCTTGCCTTTTGTGGCGGCTCAGGACAGGAAATTGGGGCGGCCCTGAAGCCCTCACGTCAGAGGGGAAAAACAGAGCCTGCTTTGTGTTTTCATTGAGTGCGTGTGCGAATAATGTGTGTATGTAAGGGCATGTTCATGTGTCAAATTGCTCTTATACAGTGTGTGAATTATTCAACTTTTTTTGGGGAGGTTAAGTTGCTCGAAGCACGTTAACACAGTTAGCTTATAGTCTTAATTTAATTTTAAACAAATAGGTAACATTTTGGGGATTTATTCTTCATTAAATGATATTATTATAACTAAATGTATTATTTATTATCTTTATTTTTCCTAACGTTCAAAAACACAATGTAGCTTGATAGCATCCTTAAAAGCTTTGTTTGTTAATAAAACCTAACGCTCCTACAAAGTACACAAACAAAATCTTTAAACTTTTAATTTTTGACTTCTGTTTCTCCAACAGTATTATTAGGGGCACTCACACAGCACAAAACTCAAACTCCAGTCTCGTGATTATTACCGTTTTGCTTGAAACCCAGGGATCTTAGAATGATGTTCTGGCAAATGAACCCACAAACATCCGAACAGGTTCCAGTTGCCCCCACAACATCCGCAAACGCTGGTTAGAGTAGCGCAGACGATTAAGAGCCCTCACATGTTCGCGCTACGGATAAATTCACTTCTCTGACTCGCCGCTCGTTACGCTTCCACCCCGCTGCCAATCGCTCCGTTCCCACAGAGAGAAAAATTGAGGGAGCTATAAATAGCTGTAAAGTAATGTACTTAAAATACGGTCCTCAACGGAGACTGGGAGTTCTGCACAAGCAGTCGATTGTGTCGTCCCGGGAGCGGGAGATAAAGAGCGAGGGAAAGGGATGAGTTTAGCTCTCATTGTCCGAGCGGACCGAGAGGTATTCTAGGTTTCCGACAGAAGGCCGGGCCGTTGTTATCAGTGCTGAACGGGCTTTTTGTCTGAACTTTTGGACGCCGTTTGTTTCAGTCCCACAGTCTGATAACAAAGAAGAACTGACCTTAATAATCCAATAATCATATTACACAAGAACTTACCTTTAGTTTGTGTGGAAGTGTCTTTGAAGAGTTTGTTTCCAAAGCAAGTACTCAGTTTTTAAACACTACCATGTTTTCAGTGTGTGTTATTATGTATTGTTTTTGTTATTATGGTTCATGTTTAATGGCCAATTTGCAGTTTTACTTATAATTATTAAAATGCACAATATTTTTTATATATTTATACTGTGGTGTGTCTTTCAATAAAAACATCTCCTGTGAGTGTCTGTACTTAGTTATACAAACTTGTCCTATATAGTACACGAATGTCCTGGAAGGTGAAAGTATTTTTTTCCCAATTACAATGCTTGACAATTATATGAACTACACAAATACATTCCTGACCATATCTGAACATTATTTTAACATGCTTTATCTGTCCCAAGCCCATCCCAATGAGCGTATGTGACACGTTTAGCCTCTAAATGATGTCCTGTCATTAGAGACACTTCTAGAGTGTTAACCACCGCTGATGGTGATTAGGTAAAGCTCTCAGATTCGGTATTTAAAGCGCAGCTCGGCTCTGCTGTTTAATGGACCCTGTATTTTGGACGATTAGCGTCTGTGGAGAAATGTACGTGTGATATGAGAGGGACTTAGGAGAGCGCTCGAACTGCGTCTGAGCTTAAAGGGGAAGTGCGTCTTTAATCCGGGCTTAACGCACGCCACCCGCGGGAGGGGGCCCGAGCAGAGGACCATTAGCTTTTAACGATTAGACGTGAAAGTTAGCCTCTAGACCTTGGGTTCAACCGTGATGGGACGGCTGACGTACTGTACATGAAATGGTTATTTTCGTTATAGGGTGAATAGTATAAATTCTGTATATGCATGTCACGTCACTTCATGCTGATATACTTTGTTAAACGAGGCTGTTTACGAAAAGCACCTTGTGAAGAGGAACGGCAGTAAAGTTATTAATCCACCCGATAATGAACGAAGGCCGCTGTTAAAGTTTACAATGCAAATAAGTCCGGCTTCAGGGATGGTTCTTTGTACGTCTGTGCCGGTCTTTGCTGTGCATGTGTGTGTGTGTGCCAGTGGACGGGGTCTGTGTGTTTGGCAGGCCGGGGTTTATTGGAACCACAGAAGGATGGAGTGAAATTATGCTAATGGCTGCTAATTATGACCTTGGAGACCGGCTTTTCTGCCAATTTATCTGCTTAATAAAACCCTCTCTTTTTTAATCCCAACATCTCGACATGCTTTAAATGTTTCATGTAGACTCTCCGCCACGACAGGTCTGACAACTTTAAATGAAATAGTGGCTATAACCTGCACACCCGGGGAGCTGAATTGTATAGTAATTATACTTCAAAGCTGCTAGGAAAATAGACATTTTATTGCTCGAGAGGAGCTGTGAAAGACTTCTGTCGATGGGCCGGAAAAGGTAGTAGAGTGCTGGGAGACAAAAGGAGAAAGTGGGAGATGAGCAAGATGATGCAGAGTTTACACAACAGAATATCGGACATGAATGTTTAATACGAAACATCTGCCATTAAAAAAGTTGAATATATTCAAGGGGAATGTTTCGCTTTAAAGACATTCAGGATGGAAACCTTAATAATGGTGATTCATCTGAACAATTCCTATTATCTTTGTAAGAACCAACAATTCATTTTTACTCTACAATAAAAAACTTAAAATAGGTTATTACTTTGTCACCAAGGTTCAGTGTCCAAAATTCTTCAAAATATCTTAACCTGTATCAGACCTACAAACGTTATATTTTATGTTACAAACTGCTTATTTTAAATGGATAGTTTGCCCAAAATGTAATTCCTTTCATTTATACATTCTCTTGTCATCTCAAACCTTTATGATCTCATTTTGTAAGCAAAGCACAAAAGAAGATATTTAGAAGAATGTTTAGAAATGTGCCATCCATTCACTACCCACACACTTAAATTGGTTTTGTTTAGTACAGTTAACAGACAATCTTCAAAATATCTTAACCTGTTTAAAGACAGAATAATTCCTATTCTGAACCTCCTAAAAAAACATTTGAAGAACGATTGGTACAGGAGAGGGGAGGAACCTTTACCACTTTGAGAATTGTTTTTAACTAAACATCGACCACACAAAGTCACTTGCATTGGTTTTGTGTAAAAAAAATTGAATATAAGTTGCGAAAATTCTTCTAAATATTTTACTAAGTGCTTAGCAAAAAAACGTTACTATACCCTAAATACATCATAATTTATCACATCACAAAATTTTTCGATGTGTATTTAAATATTTCTTCCATCTGACAACAGTCTTTCTGATGCACTTGAAGAACAAGCTTGAGTCACTGGTTTGCGCTCTTTCACGTTCAGATCTCCCAAATCATCCACAGATTTACTTTAAAAAAAATCAAAACGTTTTCTATTCCACATTCAAAAGCCAATTGATTCCGACCTTTAATTGAGGGCACTATACGGTCTTTGTCTGAAAGCACTGTGTTCTTGGTCCCGATGTGTATATTGGGGGTTGGTGCGTTCGAGAGAGCCACGCTAAGGTGTGTGTGTAGAAGTGAAACAAAAGGGTCCAGTGTGTGCGAGTGTGTGGAGGTAGTGTAAACACAGTGCTGCTGGAGTGGCAGACAGACCCACATGTCTGTGACGGCCCGAATGAAGTTTATACAGCTGCATCGACTGCTTTTACTGCCCCAGTGCGAACAAGCGCACGGCCAAGGTACCCCCCTCTCCTGTCCCAATACACACACGCGCTCGCATTCATACGGGTAAATTAATAGATATACTCTAACTCGCACATGTATCATGTAATCATAACACACATTGGGAACGGTGTTTGTTATGATAGACCTGGGGCTGTCAGAGCTCGGAAATATCTGTATGATAGCTCATCATCTACCCAGAAGTCTTTGTCCGGGCAATTTAGTCTTACAGTTTTGGGTTTGAGTGAGGTGTGCCTTATTTATCCCATCCAGAAACATTATATGATGTTTGTCTTTACAGCTAATCCAAACCAAATTAGCAGTAAATGAGTGCAGCACCCAGCAGATCATGAGTCTGAGAATCCTGCAGTCTCGGATGGTACCTAAACATGATATTGGTGATATTTAAGTCATACTGAAGAAACCTCAAACCGCAAGCAGATCCAATGCAGTATACAAATAAAAATAGTTCTTCATCTCTTTTCTATAACCTTGCCTGCTTTTTTCTCTTAAAAGATAGGTGCTTATTATCCAGGGTCATAAGAACACTAGCCCCAAGGCTGTGGCGCATCTCTGAAAGCACTTAGGCAATGCCGTAAGCCAGATGAAATCTTATTACGAGAGCATATTCATTTTTCCCCCGTGCATTGTGGGAGAGAGTGTTCATTTAATAAATGCTTTTCCTTTCTGAAGGTATCGGAGGAACACACAGCCTCATCAAGGTCTATTTTCTATGGCATTGTCAACACCACATACACTGTCATTAACATCCGCTGTAGAGCACACACTCACACACACTCCATTGTTTGTCTGGGTTCGGTGCGGGCGCATTATTTGATGCGCGTCAGGACATCTGCACTTTTCTTTAATGGGCCGCTCGTGTCTTTACATCAAACAGGTTCGATAAACACATCGTGCGCGGCGGCAGTACTGTATAGTAAATGGCTGGGTGATGGTGTAGGTGGGACAGCTATTTGATGGAAAGATGGATGTGGACAGAACCGAGGTGATGATGGTTGGCATTATAAGTGTGTTGACAGATGTATGTGCAGGGCTGTGTGGCCTGTTTTCACCTGGTGTTAAAGTGACAGCTCACCCAAAATGAAAATGGTCACTATTGTTGTCATTTAAAACCTTTATGAGTCTCTTTTCACAATTCGCAAAGGTAGATATTTTGAAGAATGTCAGTACGTGGCACCATTCACTTGCACTGGTTGTGCTTCCATATAGTTATTAAAAGGTGGCACTGCTGTTTGGTTATCAACATTCTAATTATGGCATGTATCCGTCTTTCCCCACTAAACGCTTAATCCAGAAGGATCTTTATGGCAGTCTCTCTCATGTGTCACTCACAATTAAACATCAGTCATGTCCCTGTCTTTCCCGTGTCTTTCCTGAATGCCTCGCTCACTCTCTCATTTGCTCTCGCTCTCGTTTTTCCAGGATGTCTTCCAAGCGACCAGCCTCTCCATATGGGGGAACAGATGGAGAGGTAGTCATGGCGACGAGCAGACAGCGATTGGAAGATGAAGAAGTTGACGGACATGCCGTCATTCACTTGCCCCTGAGTTCGTACTGCAGCAAAGTGTCCCCGCGATCCCCCCGATTGCTCGACAGCCCCCCGACACTACACGCTAACATGGTAAGTCTGCCCCTTGATTGGATGAACTTGTTTAGGTCCCTCCCACGTATATAATATACATTCTGGCAATACTGCAAAGTGTCTTACGATGATCTTAAAAAAAAAAAACAGGCGCCATCCCTTACTCCGCTCATGCTTTTGGCGTGGAAATGCCTGTCGTACTCCGATGATGTCATAAGCAGACACAGCGAGACAAGTCCTCCGTTTGAATATGGCCAGAATGACTCATGGGTGTTTGACTGTTCATGTGTCATCGCAGAGCGTGCGTTCATGATGGGTCAATTTAGTCAGTCGCGGAGGATATAGACGGGCACGTTTAGCTGCCGACTGACAAAATGCTGTTATATTAACAGACTTAAGATGAAGGATAAAGCATGTTGCACCATATTAATCGAGATGGACTCCACGACCCAAACTTCTGTTTTCACATTGACACGCACCTGAGCTTTAGTATCTCTACTGACCTTTTGTCCAAGTCTGCTATCTTTCTAGATAAAAGCTCACAACATGCTTTGGGAACAGATGCGGCTGTAAAACAATGAATTGGTATTTAAGAAACATAACGTGAGCTAATTCTGACATTAACTCAATGATTACAGGTCATACTGGACTCTGAAGTTTTGGAATCAATTCCCACAATAAACCAAAGTCCGCACACTTTAGTATTTCTGGCCTTCAGTATTGTTTATGACAGTCCTTTTTCTCTCTCTGGCTCTTAGATTTGTAGCCACTGCCATACATCTGAGCGCGTTTGAATGAAGCGATACACAAGTTTGTGCTCAAGGCAAATGTTCCTGTTTATTTTATAGTCTGGTAGAAGTGTAGTGGTTTTAATTGTTGTGTTATTGTAATCTGAAGGGGTTGACTGCTGTCTGCGCTCTGGTGCTGACATGACAGACACACGCCCGCCGTATTTGATGTGGATTAATAAAGTGTATCCGTCTCGAGCACCGGCGGATTTCGGGGAAAAGCAGGCTGGCATGTTCAAGACATTAAGTTTCCCTGAGCCGATCCGCGCTGACTGGCAGAAGAGTTGAGCGAGAGAGAGATTTACACGAGTGGGGACTCTGAGGGGCTTTGTCACGCCAATTGTATAAAGTGATAGGGAAGTGTAAATCGACTCGCAGAGTCCCCGGGTAGCGCGCAGAGGAAGATTACCGCTTTATCTTGTCATTGTAAATTAGCACGGCGGCGGCGCACACGCGCTTCTGAGTCTGCTGACCTCTTCATCCATAGGAGGCGCCCGCTGAAGGGAGAACCGTGCGTTCATGAGAACGGGGCCAAAGAAGTGCGTTTGAGATGCTGTTGTGGCGGATACGCATTTCCAGTTTTACATGTGAGAATCGGAAGGCTTTTAAATGAAAAGTGACAACAGTGAGGTGTTTAGGAGAAAATGCCTGTTTAGATTTTAGAAGTCTCCGTTGTGTTAAAAATTTTTAGCTTAAACAAAACTGTTTTGCTTGCAAACTTTTGCTTTGAACAGCACATTTATTTTATATTTTAGAATTTGAGACCTTACACAATATAATTGAGGGATCATGTGCCGACTGTGCCGACTTTAAATACAGACCAATTCACAAGATGTAAACACTGATACACTAAGTTTTATTTATTAAATATTAATCAAGGATTTCTTAATCATGCACATATATCCTGAAAGATATTCATCTAATATTTTAATTTGCTTTTAAATGCTCTGTTGGTTATAACATTTGTACAATGTTAAAAACTGAAACAGGATGTTCTTCTGGACCAGCATTGTTAGAGTGGTCAACTCTATATAGATCTATTTAAAGCTTTATTATACTATAACGTATCATCTTGCATATATGCAAATATAAATTAACAATTGATTAAGTTTATACAGATTTAAAGCCAACATAATATACAGTGGAACATAGAAAGTTACATTCTGTAAATAATTTCAGTTTATCCTAATCTTAATAAGAACACATTGTATCATTTTTCCAGTCCATTACATCGTATTGATTCTTATTCTGTAAACGGAAAATACAAGGATGAGACATTGGACAGTGTTGCATGTGTATAAATCTTCATCCGTGTATGTGTGTGTGTGTGTGTGTTTGTGTGTTCATGTACTCTCACAGCGGGATCAGCACTGACAATAGCTCGGTTCAGCCAGGTTTAGAGGTGAGCGGATTGTGAACACACGGTAGAGATCAGCAACACAGGCTTAAGACAACAGAGGAGGTGTCAGCACCATAGGATAGAAGAGATGTCCAACTCTCATGTGTGTGTTCCAGCAGCGGGGTTCATGACAGTTTAACTGATAGTGAGCATAGAGGTTAGTTTCATAGTGCTTAGAAACTCACAGTATGTACTGCTTTAGTCTTTTAAGTGCCGCACGTGCTGTACGCACTGTCGTCATCTGTGATATTAAAATACCCAGATTTAAATAAACATATGTAGAAGGATGCTTTAAGGGAAACAGGTTGCATGGGATATTAGGAACATTTTTTTAAAAACGGGATGTCATGTGGTGGAATGCTGGCATTTGCATCGAAGGGAGAATCTAGGGGGATAGAGAGGGAAAAGAAGTATTTTGTTTTCTTGGCAAGAGTTAAAGTGCGCTTAAATGTGCTCCCGTCACACATGAGCTTAAGAGGACAAAAGTCGTTTAATTCTGTTGCCATGCCGCACTGGTTGAAGGATGACGGAAGGGTCATGAAAGAGACGCAGTTTCACTTCTTTCGACGAGAGAATTGACATCTGCGCCACTAAAAGCAGAACCACCCACACCGTGCATCAGAAATGCATCTAAATACATACACCGCACATACAAACAGCTTTGCACACTTATTCATATCTTAACCATAAAATTGCAAACGCACGCACACACACACACACACACACACACACACACACACACACACACACACACACACACACACACACACACGACCATGTCTCATGTGCATGAACAAAAACTGACAAAAACCTTAATATTTGGTTAAACCTTAACTTTTTAACTTATGGTGCATATCAAGCCTGTACTTAGATCTCTAACTTATTTAGGATTATATAAGACAATAGAAAGGAGAAAAGAAATATTGGCTAGAGTATTGTGCTTTTATAAAAGCAACATAAAAAAAGGCTGGAATGACCCTTCATCTGTCCAAGACTTAGTGTCAAACAACTCAAAGAAATGTCGTTTCCACACCCCCTTCCCTTCATTTCTACTCATATTGTTTTCTAGGCATCTCTGTAGAAAGCTGGAGAGCTGCGGTTTGAAGTATACGGTGGATTAGATAGATTGGAAGTGACAGGTGTGACCGTGTTTTAAGATGCGTGCCACACTAAAGCAGGCAGAGAGAAACGCCTGCCACTCTCTCCCACTCTCTCTCTCTGTCTGTAGTCCCTCTTCTTGAGCTGACAGTTTTGTTTGCTTTTGATCGGGTGATCTCACACCGCTTCGGTCAACATGTTTTCAGTGACTCCGGAGTTCTCTTAATCCCAGTTTGAAGAGCCCAACCGGAGCTTACGGGAAACAGAGGAATGAGACGAAAGAGTGTGTCAGTAGAACGTCGGAGAAAATGTGCTTTTTTTACAGACAGATTAGGAGACAGTTTTACTGTATCTTAAACGGGTGAACAAATCGGTACACGGCCTGTCATATTTCACATGCATCGTTAAAGCCTTTTAGATCTTTAAGCTTGCCAATCATCAGTGTTTGAGTAAATGAGTATTATCTTGAAATTTCTCCCGGTGTGTTTGAAGATAATGGAAGCAATGCCTTTCAAAATAGTTTTTTAGTTATTGATATCTTGATAGATTGTGATAAGAAGTGTGTGCTTTGCACATGTAAAACAACTGTATTTATAAAAGTGTATTGAATAAATGTAATATTGTATCCGTTTAGTTATTGAAAACCATTGTTGGGGTAGCTGATATTATTCTGTGTATTTAAGTTTATAAAGTTACATTGTTAAAAATAATTGTACTAATAATCCTAATAATAATAATTACAATAAGAAATATACTGTTGGCTGTAAAAATTCATGGTATAATATAATAATATAAAATAATTATAATGTCTACAACAAAAATATAAAAATATATATTTATATTTCTGAATGTTATGTTATGAAATAAAATGTAAAACACATTATACTGTAGGTATCAAGGTGTCACAATATAACATAATAAATTTTTTTACAATATTAAATATGTGTGTGTGTATGTGTGTGCGTGCGTGCGTGCGTGCGTGCGTGCGTGCGTGCGTGCGTGTAGTGTGTGTAGTGTATAATAAAACTAGATATGTTATTATGATAATCCATGTATACAAAAATAATATTATTAAAGCACAATAATTAACATTCTATAATTATTAATAATCCTATTTTTGACTCTATTGAAGAAATAGTTTTGTCGACTCGCTCAAATAACATCAAACAGTCTCACTCTTGCAATATAAATAAAGATGTATTCGCTACTGTTCCATGTCTTGTGAAAGTCTCGTGTAATTCGTGTTGCATTAAGCTCTAGTAAATGAACCATCTGCTGCTCTCTGTTCATGCACTCGAGTTAATGATTAAAAACAGATGTCATTATTAAAATCTAAGCGAGTGATAGAACTGCGCAGAGAGCTTTGATCCAACTCAAGATTCGGGCCGAAGTTTCAGTTTGCAGGTTTTCTTACGCAGGTGGCGTGTTTTAGTTGATGTTGATTGTCAAGGTGTAACTCTGGTCAGCGGATCCAGGGGTGTCATCAGCATAATGCTGTGGGCTGATTGGCTGAGGCGGCTGTCAATAACACTGGTTTTAAGGAAGATAATAGACGTGGCTTAACCAAAGATTAACCCTGATTAACTGACATGGACTGTTGACACCGGCTCCAAATACCTGACTTGCTTTGTAATTAAACTTTATAAAGTAGATTTTAAGTCAGGTTAATAAACTGTACAGCCGTGGTTCTCAAAGTGTGGGTTGCCCCCTTCCAGGGAGGGGGGGCGGGGCGCATACCATCAGCAGAAAAATAAAATAAATAGAAAACGCATAAAATATGTTAATAAAACATATATTGGTCATTAAATGCGAGACCAAAGCAGTTTGTGAATCGAAATGCCAGTCAAATGATTGACGGATGGACAGACTGAGAGATTCTAGTCTATTTCTGATCCACATGACGTAAGAAACCATGTGATGAGAACTGTCAAGCATTTGGACATCGTATGAAACATTAAAGATGCTGATTGATATCGCAGCTGTCATGTTGGTCAAAAAAAGAAAAACACAGTCGAAAAACTTGGCGGTTCTCGTCTACTGGAGGCGATTCAATGCAGAAAAACTTTCCTCCTTAAAGCAAAAGACAGTTCCCACACTTCCTTGTGATGGCAAAACGACTGCAAACTTGCGCCACTAATGATTTTCTCTAAGAAGACTTCAGACTGTAGAGAGAAAGAGACTTTCTGTAGTACAGACGGGTAGATGAAGATGAAAGCAAGTAAACATGCCTTAGCACTCAGCGACAGGAAGAAATAATTAGTTGAGGTCCGTTTGTTGTGTCGTTTAACACTGTTCACATCCTGCTCTATCTCTCTCTATCCATCAGGATCAGGATGGCAGTAAAGGCCTGGCCCTGAGCCCCTACCCCCAGCACAACTCATCTACCTCACCCAGTAAGCAGCAGCAGGAAGAGGGCTCCATGCGGCCGGGGAGCGAGCCCAGCTCCGCTTCGGCCCTAGGCACCCCAGAGAGACGCAAAGGCAGTCTGGCCGATGTTGTGGACACACTCAAACAGCGCAAGATGGAGGAACTGATCAAAAATGAGCCGGACGGTGAGTCCTTGGGTGTAGTCATGCATTGTGGTGCATTAAACTCAAAGGTGTGCTCGTCTTTCTCTGCCTCCGTTTCTCTCTCGCTCTCTCTATCTACCTATCATTCCTGCCTAACAAATTCTCCTTAATGAGAGCTGTTGATAAAGTCAGGCCTTTGTCAGAGCAGGCAGGGATCAGCTGTTTGGAGCCATTGTGCGGCACACTTTGCATATTCATTTCAGACTGATTACTGAGAGAGCGCCTCTCAACTCCTTATGTATGTCTCTCTCTCGCTCTCTTACATCACACAGCTCTATTTCTGTAATTAGAGGCTAATTCATCTGGAATAATAAGAACCATGTGAATTAGCCGGTGGTTGCTGAAATACGGATGTGAACGTGTTGGTTGATGGATAGGGATTTTCACAAACTAGGGGTTTGCATTTGACCGGTCAACCAAGAATGCTGAAACACAAATAACGGATTTACATAGGTGTTTCATATCCTGTTGCTTCCTTTTTTGCTTTGTTAATTCCAATAATATCACCCATTATTATTTGTTTTAAAGGCATCTTCCAAAACTGAAAAATGTCATTTAACTATAAAATGAAAAAGTCATTTATTAATTCTGTGAGAATAAAACATTGATACATTTATTAATGATTGAAAAATGCAATGTCAAAGATTGAAATCATATGAATTATATAGGTCAAATCAAACTTTAATGCTCATTTTCTCAGAATTTGATTTTCCGACTTGGTTTCATAAACAGGGTCATGTACGATTAAAAACTTAGATTGAATGTAATACCCATTTGTTGAAAATCTTCAAATTTTGGCAGAAAACCCTGACATTTCTAAGATGTTTAAGCTGTAGCAAGTAGTATACCTTGTCTGAGCTCAAAGCAAAATCGTAGTATTTAAAATTCCGTCACTGTGCTTCCGAAATCTCAATATATTTCATATATCTTATACCTAAAAATACATTTTTGGTAGGACAGCCACTTTATTTATTTCTTGATCATGCAAGGCATCTATAAAGTTTTCCTTTGGCTCAGTGCTTAGAGCTTTGTGCTTACAACGGCAGAGACATGGGTTCAATCCCAGGGACTGCACATCATCAAAACAAATGTAAAATGATAACGCAATGAAAGACGGATAAAAATGTCTGCCAAATGAGTAAATTCAAAGCTTCCAAAGCATTTTCGCACTTTTCCATTGAGGGACCTTCAGAGATACATAGTCCCAACATCCCAAATTCAATCAGTGTCACCCTTTCTATCAGTTCAACCACAAAATTGTTTCATACCATTTTGTTTTAGTCACATTAGAGTTGCTTTATAAAACAGTTGGGTCAAACCTGCAGTCTGCTGTAATTCAACAGAAAGCCAGGACTGATATAAGAAGACTAAACGCTTCCTTCATAGAACTCTGGCGAAACAAAAGAAAAAAAGAAACGTAAAGAAAGAGACGGAGTCCATTAGCGAAAAAAAAAACTACAGTAGCGCATTATCTCTCTACTTTCTGCTGAAATGAAATGCACAGACAAAAGAAGCCCCGGTCCCTCAAGAAGCACGGACGGAGAGAAAGGGAAACGAGAAAGAGAACGAGAAAAAGAAAATGAAGATGAAGAAAGAGAGGGAGGGAGGAGGGCAGCGCATTGAGCCGGGGCTCTCATAGCCTGATAAAAATCCCTTTTCAACTCGCCTGTCCATTGTTTGCTTGTGTACCTCACAAAGACCATTAGCTACAAACAGCAGGTTATGATGAAAAATTAATGAATGCTTTAATCATTATGAAAGGCCCATATTATTACTGCTGCCTTCCTTTCTTTCTCTCTCTCTCTCTCTTTCACACGCTGCTTCGGATCAATCAAACACATGCACGGTAATACACATACACACACACACTTACCAAAAGCTGCTCGCACTCTCCGTACGGACGTAAGGTAACGCAGTAAAGAGTAAGAGAAGGAAGTGGGTCAGAAAACAGTGCGAGATGAGAGAGATGTATGTGCAAGAGAGTGTGTTAGTCAGCGTGTTGGAGAGGATTTTTGCTCACCTGTTCGCCTCTCGGTGCTCCACTTCCCTTCAGATAAACAGCCAGAGATGAGTCGTTTATTACACCGAAATGTAATGCAATGCAGGTTTATAGTGGGTCACCGAGTGCGTGCGTGTGTTTTGGCCAGAAGCACAGCTCTTGACCTTTCTTAGTGTGTGTCCGAGCTGGTTATCGACCAGATGCAACAGACCATGTTTTGCTTTGTCATAAATTAGGCTTGTGGAATTGGTTCATTGTAATTTTTGCGTAATTACTCACCCTAATATTTACCTGGAAGACTTTATCTGCAAAATGCAATAGAAGATATTTTTTAAAATGTTGAATTTTGAAAAAACCACAAACCTCTGGTCCTGACTGGCCACCAAACCAATGCAAGTCAGTTTCTTTTACTGGTATTTCCAGTTTGGGGTGAACTGTCCATTTACTGTAATTTAATACCCTGTCTGTGAAAACCAGGCGGAATATTATTTCCTGAGAAAACAAGCTTTAAAGTTAGATTTTACCTACTAATTGTAGTTGGATTTCAATCTTTGACCTGGTCTTACTCAGCCAGAATTAAAGATATCAATATTAGACGGCTCTATTACCCTTGTGGTTAGTGTGTCGACACCTACTTCTATGCGTTTATGGCAGGCCCTGGATACGATTCCCATCTATGTTGTTTCCTGTCTCTCCTCCACTGTCATATCATATAAAGCGCAAAATCCCCACAAAATAACTAAAAAGTACATCAATATTGTTTTCTTCAAGAATGTTCTTTACATTGTGTAGAATAATAATTTGTATAAAAAGTTACTTCTGCTGGATTTTTACAGACACGGTCACAGTCTCTTTCAATTTTGGGAGATGGTAAAAAAGGTCACACATTTTGCAAATTGATAGTTGTAAATTACAAAAGAATATTATAACATCTGTAGGCAAATCCGAGCAAATCAATTTTAATGAAAAGCTACACGATTGTGTATCTTTTTGTTGTATCGGTTGTGTCTCACACATTCCGCATGTGTGTTTTTTTATATTTGAGAAGAGAAAGTATGTTTTGTCTGTTGTTAAAGCTGTCATTACATTTTACATCTGAAGTGACAAAAGACAGAATAACCAGAGGACGTTTCTCTTTTATGAACATTGGAAAGCTGCTGTGTGTGTGTCTGGTCGCAGCGTGCTGAAGTGTGTGTGTGTGATATTAACTTAAGTAATGAAAGGGGGCAGAAGGGCTGTCACGGGGTTCATACAAAACACACACTCACATCAGCTCCCGTCTCACACTGACTTTCTCGAACTCCTCCAAATCTTCCAGCCGCCTTCTTCTTTCATGGAATGATAGCCCCTCTCTCTCTTGAGAAGGTGTACTCCTCGCTGGTGCTTGCCAGTCCGTGTTATGTGGGGCACAGATGTTCAGTGTCTCCTGAGTGTCCACGCGTGCGCGAATAGATATGTGTGCACGCTTGTGTTTGTCAGCCTTGGCGCTGGGCTGAGCTTGATTCATGGTCAGGGCCAAGCTTTGCTTCCCTGAGCACTGAACCTCACACACACACTTTAAGCTTAACGTACGTCACACATGCCCATTACAGACAATGGTCTCATTCACCTTGCATTGCCATGTGTAGAGTCTCCCACCCTGTGTGGTTTTAGACACAGAACAATGAATCAGGTTAAATACTTTTAAGATAGGTTTCCCTTCTCATCTGTAACTCTGAATCAATGTTGTTGTTACTGGGAATTCCGTCATCATTATTCACACTTGTCCTTTCAAACCTGCATGAGTTTTCTTCCCTCGCAGGACCCAGAGAAGATATTTTGAAGAATCGCTAACACCTATTCACTTCTATTTATATACAGGATACTAATGCAAGTTAATAGATACCATTTTTGTTTGGTTTCCAACATTTGTTAAAACATCTTATTTTGTGTTCTGCAGCTGAGAGAAATTTTGTTCTTAAAGGGATAGGTCCCCCAAATCGGAAAATTCTGTCATCATTATTTACCATTATGACATTTCAAACCTGTATGAGTTTCTTTCACTGGACCCAGAAAAGATATTTTGAAGACTGTTGGGAATTGGCACCCATTCACTGCTATTGATAGCACTAAACTAATGCAAGTGAATATGTGCCATCGTTGTTTGGTTTCCAACATTCTTCAGTATATATCTCTTTTTGTCTTCTGCTGCAGAAAGAAAGTTTTACAGGTTTGAAATGACATTAGCGTGAATAAAAGATGACAGAATTTTAATCACTTTAAGGTTGCGAATGTGCAAAAAAATGTCATTATGATGGTGACATTCTTGGCATTTTTATTGAGTTTCGAACTCCAGTTCTTCTGTTTAAAGTGTGCCAAGTGTTAAATCCATCTCTTTGAAAAGCAGATACAGACACTGGGCGGCTCTTGTGGAGTAACAGCAATTTCTTGTTTACAATTTCACCGGATGGCCATGGACCAAGATTGATGGTTCAATTGGGAGCTGACTAATTGGGTTCTTCTCCTTGGTTCTCACCCTGTGGGACGCAGCATCTTCAAAGCCTGTCCCGGGGTCAGTTCCTGTCCGGTCGTCTCTATTATTTCACACTGCCTCCGCTGGTCCGGGGTCAGCCTGGAGGTGGCTTTTAATGCACGGTGTGTTGTAAGTTGCTCAATGGTGCTGTTTTATTGCTTGACACTGAACTGTGGGACGAGTCAAAAAGCGTTGGAAGATCAGAGCTTGGTTACAGCTGCAGCACTCGCGTATAGTATATGTCTTTTGTGAGAAGTGCGTATAGGAAAGGGGGGGTGGTTGTGTGTTCAGAAGCACTGGGGCATTTTATAAGACAGCACTTAGGGCCCGTCATTGTTGGATGAGAGAATAGGAAAGGCGGATACATGGGAGAAGGATGAGTGAAAGGCTTTGAGAGCTCTGAAGGAGTTTAGCGATGGTTTTTAGTCTATCTCTCCCCAGGGTCCGTTAATCCGCTATAGGACTGCTGCGGTGGAGTGCTTTCTCACACACAGGTGTAGTTTAATCGACCCCAAAACACACAAGCATGTTTTAATATCCACATGAATGTGGTTGTGTGGAGATCAAGGGGAAACAGCTTACTATGTTCTACAGATATCATAACTACAGAAATAAAAGTCAAGAATCCCAATAAAAAAAATATTTTAAAATATTTAACATGACTTAGCAATATCACAAAAACCATTATATTAACTTAACATGTAAAACCAATTTTAGTAGAAAATATTTAATTTACTTAAGATCCATTAGATAATTTCTGTAAAATTAAAATAAAATTAAGATTATGTAATGAAGAAAAAGTATTTATTTAACAAATATATGTCTGTAACCAATATTTTGGTGAATTGTATTAAAATATTTGAGTTAATTAGGATTTACTTTTTTCCCTTACATCCACACTTAATTTTAACAGGGTATTTTCTAAATTCCAAAGCTTTAAAATACAAAAAAAAAGTGTAAATTGTTACATTGTTACATTTTTGAGTGTATAGTCATTTTATAATTATGATATCATGAAAAACGAAGTATCTTATTGAAAAGTCATGGAAATTGGCTTAGCTCTTGTGTAGTGTATTGGTCCGAGAAATGGCTAGTAGTGTTATTTATGAAAAATATTCTTCATATCTTAAAATCTAAAAGAGACAGACTTTTAACAGATTTTAATTAACTTTTAATTCAGCTTTGAAAAAAACAATACATTTGCTTCCATAACATTGCACATAGCTTTATAAGCACTCAGATTGTCGAGGATCTGGAAGCGTGGGAGAGAAAACAACTTCCACATGCAATTTCCAGCATTTGGTAGTAATTAGTTAGATGTATAAATTAACTTTAGGAGCAAGGTTTTCACAAGAGTTCATTATCTTCTTAAAGTAAACACTTGAAGACACAATCACTGCGTCTAAATCGCCTAGTATGAGTCATGAATAGTATGTATGAAATAACCCGCACAGTCACATGACAATAAAACATGGTGGATGCAGCATGTCCGCATTGTATTCATACTACTCCCACTCGTACTATGCAATCAAAAGATAGGTACGATTCTAAAAGGTAGTTTTGCGATTTCATATTTTTGGGTTCTCAAACTTCAAACCTATTACAGGTGTGTAAAATGTAGTTTAAAATTGATTTACGTTTAGACAAAAAAATAATTATTTACAAAAATGTTTTGCTTATAAGACATCCCAAATATAATTAGTTTTTCATTATTTACTAAAGCTGTTCTGCATGTCAGCATTTTTCATTATTTACTAAAGCTGTTCTGCATGTCAGCAATCATTTCCTACAGTAGATATCTCTGAAGGATCAATGCTCGTGCAATAAAAGGGGGTCAGTTCTGTTTGGATCCTGAAAAGCAAAAACTGACTCCTTTCAGAATAAGTTTTGTTTCTGTTTACCACACAACAAAATAGCAGACGTAATCGCGCTACAGATTTTTCTCAGTAGCATCGCCTTTACCGGGAAAAGCACAAGATGCCTTCTTTTCCGAGTAGACGATTGCGTGACTTTTTGTCTCTGGTTCATTCCAAGTCAGTGTACTTTCCTTTGAGGTTGGCAAAACAGCCAAAGACACGAGAGTTAACGGGCCCTATTGTGAGCGTGCCATTGTTCCAGCGTATGAAAAGCGCATTCAAGTCAGTCGTATTGAATTGTTTGGGTCTGTCTTTCAGTTTGTATTCTTCTGCTGCCTTGCACAAGACAATCAATAAGGATGAGCCTGCTCGCTGGATGGGTGATATTAGAGTTGAATGCCGCTTACTGGATGGGAAAAGCTGTCTGAGGACACACACACAGCTTTTGGCAAAACAGCACCATGGTCCTTTTACCTCTAAGTGTGGGCTACGGATTAGAGACTTGGAGATGGACGTCTTTGTGCGTCTCTTGCGTGTGTGTGCGCGCATGTTATTGTGTATCTAAAGTTTTGTTATTGACCTCCTGGTGTGGTATTAAGAAAGGCACAAAAGCTGGAGGTTCATGAATTAGACTGCAGGCCCATTATAAAGCTGACTGTTCCATAGCCACGCCATTGTGGCTCAAGATTTGGACAGTTGCACACAGCCGTCATTGACGTGCATGAATTGGAAATGCTTCTCAGCCGTGATGCTTGAATACGGGCCCTGAACATGAGGAATCCATATATTAGCAGCTCGCTGGATATAATGATGTGCCTGTGAATTGCATAACATGAATATTCCTTGCGGATTAACGTGTAGAAAATGTCATCTTGGTCGGTTCGAGAAATACATCTGTGTATGACTTTGCATACATCAATACAGGACGCCATTCCTCCTCCCCAAAACATCACCTAATAAAGTGAGTTCTCAGCCGTTTGTTTAGTTGGTGAACGCGTAAAGCTCTCAGACATCGAGCAGTTGCGTGATTCTCATGCTAATCTGTCTAGCACACCCATATCTATTAACATGCTAATTTTATTTTGTGTGTGTTGGCATTTTTGAAGCTAATGCTAAATAATGGAATACAATATCCTATGAATATTCATGCCAACTTTTAAAAACCCAGAGAGCTCTATAAAATATCACTCACTCATCTCTTTGATCATGTTTTAGTGGATTGAGAGCTTTCCAGAGTTTCCCGGTTAGGAGACGAGTTCATCACCGTGCCTTTTAATCCCAGTGCTAAATTATAATAGATGATTCTTGCTGTTGCATGGAAAGAACCGCATATGTCAAGAGGAAATAGAGCAGTAGTGGATGTGTGTGTGCATGGTTTGCCACTCGACCAGCACGCTGTTGCATTGTGGGTAATTGTTGGTCAGTGGTTGTTGGTTGTTTTGATGTGGAGTTATATTCAGATCAAATGCATTTCGGCTCTTTTAAGTCTAAAGATGACGCGTGTCACTTGTATAAAAGGGATGTGTAAATGAAACACATTGCAGTTTAAGGTGTATTTGCTTGGGTTGGAGTAAATCAGAACAAAAGGTTGATGTGCACAGCCTCATTGTATAAAAAAGTGTTGGCACAAGGTCACACAAATACACAAAACCATGTGCAATGTTGTTTTTTAAAATCGTGCCACCTACAAATATACTTGTGCTGTGTTACGTGAAGAAAATGTTACACATACTTATTTTCTGGGTTGTAATGCAAGATCTTCTAAGTAAGAACTTGCATTTCCTTATGAACTGTTAGGACACTATAAATGACACTACACATAAACACTCACTTCATTCATCCTCGGCACTTCCTGCTCTTAACCGTACGGGATTGGAGGATGGTATCCCTTCCGCATTGCAATCCTGAATGAATCTTCAGCAGGGGGTCTTTGAACACGAGGGGGGGTCTCTGAATTAACCTCGGCCGTCCTGTGGTCAGGCAGTCCGCTTTGAAACCGAGCAATCTGTCTCCGTCGAGCAGCCCCAGGTCAGCACCCTTCGGCCTGCCAGAAAATAGACCCTTTATTCAAGCCAGATGTTCGAAAACAAGCAAGGCGGATCTGAGCCTTCCTTTTTTTCTCCTTCGACTCTCTCCTGTTTGACGATGTATTTTTACTTTTTATTTTTGGCCCCTCCCCGCCAAGTCCCGCAGCGTCAGAGCACCCTACACTTGCTCCAGGAGAGATCTTCAGCCTGGCTTTGAGCCCGGGCCCAATCCCCTGCCTGGACGGGGGTACTGCTGGAAGTCTGAACAGGTGTTCTCCACTTTTTGATTTCAGTGCATTTGAATTAATCCTGTCAGCTCAGCTGTTAAAACAACTGTCACCCCCAGCTGCTAGTCATTTCGGGCTGGATCTGACACACTCCGCCAGTCTACGGCAGTCGCCGATGACATACACGTACTCGCGCCGTCTGTTCCCGGGCCCATTGTCACCGGCACAAAGCGATGTACGCACACACGGAGGCACATGCACACAATACATCACAAAAGAAGGCATCTGGGTGCATCAGCGGAGTACAATATTGTTCATGATATTTGAAAGATAGATCTAAAGGTGCTTGATGAAGGCACATCTTTCTTTGTAATTCACGTGATTTAGTAGTAATGAGGTTTTGATATTGATGTGAAGTGTGTGAAATTGTGCGTGTGATGTTGGTTGTTAACCTTGATCAAGTCAAAAAGCTTAAAGCTTTACCCACATTGAAAATTGTGCCATCATTTACTGTCTGACTCTCTTTCTTGGGCAAAACACAAAAGTAGATATTTTGAAGAATGTTGACAACAGAAAATCAGTGGCAGCCATTCAATTTTACGGATACAAAACCAATGAATGTGCCCAAAATTCTTTCAAATATCTCCATTCATTATCAGCAAAGGAAGTAACAGAGGTTTGAGAAGAGGGCGAATAAAGAATGACAAAATTTGGAGTGAACTTTCACTTTTAAAGACACATTTATTCAAAGACTTGTTTTTTTAGAAAAGCAGTAAAAATGATTTTTACTTGAATTATAATCTTGCTTTAGAGGAGAGTCTAGAAATTCTTGCATACATTTTTAATTATTTGCAAAGAACTTCTCTTCCTCTCATCTCTTCACCTTCTCTCTTTAGAGGTGCTGTGTTTCAGAGCGTGTTGTTCCTGTCGTTCATTTGGATCTCTTTCAACCTCCTCTTTTCATCCGGATTCACACACCCAACAGTCACATACGGGTTACGCGTTCTGGCAAATTGTCCTCGCACATTTAAATATCTGTTTACTTCTTTTAAATGCCAAGAGCACCCAAAAACACAGCGGGTTAATTACTGGTAGATGATAAACACTACATTCCAAGGAGCTTCGAGAAACTTCAGCTGTTTAGTTTCGCTGCGCCTTCTTTTTTTTCGCTCATGAGACCCATCGTGAGGGAAATATCTATTTGAAAAAGGTTCAGGTGTGTGAGAAAATCCAGGATTCATTAGTGTAATTTAATGCTGCCGCTTCAACCAAAGTGTGTTGGGTTTCTGTGTGTTTAAATGATAAAATATCTCGGCCTCATGTTAATTTCCTCCTAAGCCTGTTTTCACCTTTATAAGAGAGAGAGAGAGATAAAGAGGAGCACAACTCAACAGTTTCTTGCATAATAGAATGAACGCTTTGTCATGTGTTTGGTGTATTTGCTTACAGACGTGTGACGTTTGAGGGACTTTGGACCCCTGTGTGCACACAGAGGAAAGCTGCGGATTTTGCCCCTTCCTCGCTGTTGTTTCCACACATCAGATAAAACTGCAAACATCTTTAAACACTCAGAACGCTTGTGTTTTTTACATAAGACTGGTGTTTTGAAACGGTGTATCTTGTCTACCTCTACACTTAAGGTCAAGAGTTTTGGGAATTATGAGTCACATGTTTCCCATTTATTTGGGATCTGAAGGTGTTTGCCTAAATGTCTGAAATAAGTTTATTAGACAAAAATATAATTTAGCAAACATTTATGTTTTTTCATGACAATTCTTACTTTTTATTTAATAAAATATTTAAAAAAAGGTGAATGACAGAATATTGAAAAAAGAACAGCCAATATGAGACAGCATATAGGCAGGAACTCAGAGTGAAACCTTAAGAATCCTAACCTTAAGAAAACATTTCTGCAAATTCTAGTGAAAACATGACAACACTGAAGATGCTAAAATATAAAATATTTTCTTTTAAATATGTATTTATGATTTCCTTTGTTTTATTCCATAATTTTGATTACTTGATTGTTATTCTAAATTTGAGGAAAAAATAAATGCAAGTGAATGAGGCTCCCAATACTGTTGACCGTTAGTGTATACCCCAACAATTGGGCGTTTATAGCCACAGTACTTCATACATATCAACAAAAGCATGAATGCATTTTGTTTGAAATGTCTAAAAATCGTACAAGCGTACAATTCTCAACATCTTTTTAAACAAATGGTCCTGTACACACAAAAACATAAAGTCACTGCTTTATAAATATCTTTCTATAGCTTGAACAGCCCTGGGTGTTTCACCTCTTTAAACAGACGGGATAGTGTGCACGCATAGTATTTTTAGCCTGTTAACTATATTTGAGGCTGTCTAAAGCGCAGTGTTCCAGTGCGTTTATTATGTTAACATTATTATAAGAACACTGTACAGACGAGTAAGAGTTTAAGTAAACGGGAAAAAAAACGAAAAAAGAAATGGGTCACTGTTTCGCCGTCTTGCAATATAGCTCATAGGAATGCTGTTTTCCCATGACCGACCTTATCAAGAAAATCTAGGCTTTAACTTAAAAGCATGCGAATTTATCACCACTTCCCCCACCTCCTTCCCTCTTCCTGTCCTGCAGATGAAGAGAGAGAAGGAACGCAGTTTCGAGATGTGCCGGGCGGTGGGTGCAGGGGTCTGACCGGCTTTGCCAGACCCGGGCTTCGTCTTTAGAGCTGTTAACAATCACCTAATGGCTCTCACATGGTTACCCGTATCTGGGAGCAATGGAGACAACACAATACCGGCCATTCTAACAGAGAGGGCATTTTAACCGCCTACGGCGCTTCGAGACAACAGCAAAGACTAAATCCTGTGTGTGTGCTAATGTGTGCATGTTGGGAAAATCGTATTTTTTCATTCAAATCTTTTTTTGTTCATTTTTCTTGAGAATTAGTTTTTGCGGATGCATCACATAAATTGCAAAAGAATTTAAAACACACCAACTAATAAAGCAACTTTTTCTTTTCTATTAACTAGTACTTTAACAAACAAAATTTTGTACTATTTAAAAAACAATACAGTTCAGTTTGACTGATTGCATACTTAACATATAGT
Source organism: Triplophysa yarkandensis (assembly GCA_033220385.1). Classification (NCBI taxonomy): domain Eukaryota; kingdom Metazoa; phylum Chordata; class Actinopteri; order Cypriniformes; family Nemacheilidae; genus Triplophysa; species Triplophysa yarkandensis. Next base: position 6,943,717 of record CM065678.1, read on the forward strand.
TGGCAAAAGCAGACTTCTGTAGCTAACACATACGTATGTCAATGCCCTGACAAACAACACGGGCATTCATGAATACCACACAAACACAAACCTGAAACACAATGTGAAGTTGGCAGTTGAATGCCAGAAGGAAGCATATTATAATAAGGGTAATAACTGTATTCAGCTGCCAGGGGCAGTTTGTTATGACAAGGGGTTAAAACGGAGACTGCCTTTTGTATGCATTTTTATTCATTTGTTATTTTTTTGATTCGCTTCCAAAATGTAAAGCAACATTATCATGTCAGCGGTGCCTGGTGATGTGTGTGACAGGTCTTTGACAGCTGGCATCTTAAAGCAACAGTACACTTCAATGTGACAAACGGCAATTGTGATTTTATCAGACATCCCTCGGCCTCTGCCGTGTACTTGAGTTGTATATTTATTTATTTTGATAGTTATTTATTTATTTCTGCATGTCAATATGAGTGGGAGTGTTTGCGACCGTGTGTGTGTGTCGCCTCATGGCTTTTTCTTCTGCACCGCAGTTAATGCATCAGAGACTCGGACGAACACGTTGCGTTCTTTTGTTGTCATTTTAAAGTGATGTAATGAAAGCGGGTGGCGGAAGGGCCCCGGGGCTATGACAGCTCTCTGCTGACTGGGCTGCGCTCGAGACACTCTGAAGAGGGGTTATTGCCACGAGACAGATTGAAAGTGTCATTTTCCATTATAGTGCATACGGAGGAAGCACAAATATGCCCTGGCCTAGTTTTACAGGATGCTTTTGACAGGAGAAATGTCCGTGCAGGGAGAGGGGAGCCCTGAGCCAAGCTTAACCCTTTCTTTTGACACAGCGGCTGGAGTCCCGCAGCAGCCGTGAAATTCCGGTCTTGTCGGAATCTGGTGGAGCAGCGTGACGCCTGATTAAAATCGAATAAGTCTGATAAAAGTCTGAAAACATTCTGGACGCATGTAGACGGGAGTTTTGGGGGCCCCAAGAAAATGTATTCAAAATTTTTAGGGTTTCCTTAGAAGCACAGTTCACTTAAAAATTACAATTTCGTTCTCATTTGCTAATTCTTTAGACTTTCCTTTTTTCCATGAGGCAAAATGAGATAATTTAATGAAAATCCGAATGGGTGGGTTTGATTTAATGACAGTGCGTTATGACTGTCCGTTAAATGAGCACCCAAGAGTGTCAGCAAGAAAATATGTGCGGCTCCCAGGTTCGGCTGTCAGTTTTGTTGAAAAAAATGCTATTTTTATGTGTATTTAAATGTCTTGTTTTATAACTTATGTTATCTCTGCTCGGCACAACCTGATGCATTATTAAAGTTATACAAAATTTTTATCGGTTAGAAAGATTGCATACAATAAAAAAAGTTAATCCAGGTCGAATACTTCATTCAGATTTTACTGCAAAAATAAGTTCAAAAGATCATTTCACTCTCGAAGCAAAACTTATCAACAAGTCTTATATCAAATATAAAACACTTACTATATGAATGTGTGTGCGCACCTAAATTAATTTGTACATGTATGTTATTTTTTATGTGCGTATGTGCGCAGCATCTCGCGACGCCGCTGATATTTAGATGTACGCCAGCCAGTTCTGAAGACTTGGACGTCCTCGGAGAATGTCTTAATTTTCTCAGACTTTCTCACACGTCGTGATGGTTTTGCTCACATTCTTCTTCGCAATGTCATGCCCTCCACGCAGTTATTTCAATCTGGCAGTGTAAATTTGGCACCGCACAAGAGGTGCCAGAATAAATTTGGCGGGAGTTTTGGTTCAAATCAAATTGGACATAAGCACCCACAACACCATCTGTCAGAGAAGGATTGCAGATATGTGAAGGGCACAAATCCGTCAGAGAGAAATGACTTTTTCAATTTATAATCTCACCTCCCAACTTTAGTTGGAAATTATTCTTTATTAATTTACGTGAAATTGATTTCGCGTTGTGTGAGGGAAGATTCGATCTTAGGCGTACACTTGAATATGTCATTTTTGGACTTATTCGCATTCACAAATTAGTTTTTTAATAAAGTTTTTTACAAATTATAAAACTTTTTGCTTTCTTAAGGGAAAAAAATCTAATCTAAAACATTGGTAATGCCAAATTGTCACCTTAAATTCAACATGACAGTTATTAGTTAAGAAGGACATGGGCGTCTCATTCTGCTCATGTTCCGTATTGACGGCCAGTTTTGGATTATGACGAATTCATATAAGAAAGAAATATTTATAGTTCTGTTTACCCATGATTTCATTTTTTCTATTATTTGTCTCTATTTCTGTTTTAGAAAATTGCACCCGTTGCCCCGGCGACTGTTCTCAAACGTCAAGAGAGTTTAACGTTCTGACCTTTAACATCCACTGACTCCACACTCACTTTCCGATTTTCTATCCGAACTCCACAAACCCTCTCTTATCGCTCTCTCTTTTCCTCTCGGGTTGTGGCCGAAGAAGAAAGACGACATTCTCTGTGTGTGTTGAATGTTTGTTCAGAGTGTTGCTAAGCGTTGAATTTTCCTTCATCACCGCACATAATTGGGACTTTTAGCTTGAATAGCGGCTTTTGATGAGAGATTTGGTCCGATGTTTTTTCAACGCGCTTCTAAACTCACAGTCCCTGAGTGTCTCGGCCGCTCCGGGAGAAAACACAAGTCGACCGCCGGCGTTTGAACCTCCTTTAGAAGGAATTTTCAACGCGACCTGTGAGCAAACAGCTATCCGTGCATGAATTGATCATCAAGAACGATTGTGATCATCTTTTCATGATGCAGACGCGGAGTATACAGATTTCTTGAAACTCTCATGAACTCGGATTCTTGTTTGTACATTTAGCGTCCTGAATTACTCCAGCATTAATTACAGTGTTTGAGGCACAAAGACAGTAATGAATTACTTGTTTCATGATTAAGAGGAATCTGTATGTGTGTGTGTGCTCTTCAGAAAGATCTAAGAGTGCAGCTGGGCTCTGGTCCCCAGTGTGTGTGTGTGTGTGTGTGTTTGGGTGTACGTGTAAAAGTATGTTCGCTTCAACGGACATACACGAAGTGTGCGACACTTCTTTCGGTCCAACCTTAGATAAACTGGCTGGGTGCTTGTATAATTGGTTATTCTATCCTGACCTCTGTGGCGGCTGGGAGCTGCTGCAGTTTGTCGCTCGGTGCCAAGAGCAGTCAATGTGGAGCCTGTTCTGGTGCTGCGTGCTGGGCCGGGCCTGAGCCAGGGCCTTTCCTGTGAGCCCTCCCCACCCTCGCGAAGCTGGCGCTGGGACACTGGGCCTTTTGTTATTCACCGAGGGCCTGGCTTGTTCTCTCTCTCTCTTTCCTTGTCTTGTTCCCATTCCTCTCTCCTCGCTTCTCCAAAAACCTCCGCCTCCCTCTTTCTTTTCGGAACAAAACATCTCATTGGCTGCGCAAATATGAAATAATTGGAAAAATGGAGCTGGCCGGCCGGGCTGACTCAGACAAAAACAGCATCGCGACGGCAAAGGAGAAAAAGAGAGGAATAAAATCGTTTTTGAAGTTTGAAGCTGTGGCGTAGAAAGAATGAGAGCGATGGCAGATCTTGAGAGGTTCCTTCGGTCTTTCGGCCAGGTGGCTGGATGTCTTGGCTCCGGTTCTGGCCAGCTGCTGGAGTCCTCTGGAGCCGATGAACCTTAATAATGCCCCATAATTCACCTATTATTGTCAGATTTACTTGAGCTCTCCCACACTGGAACGGGCCGGTGTGGTCTGGCCAGTTTGTGATCTTATATTCAGGGTTGGGTGTGTGTGACAGGCGCATTTGGATGTCTATCTGGGAAACATTGAATCTGTGCATTGAACATCTTGTTCTATGCAAAACCACATGTGACTTTGGTTGAATGAGGGTGGTTGACTGCCAACTGGTTAGTCAGTTTTAGTTTTTTTATTGGCTTGTCTGTCTTATCCCTTAGGGATTGTATGGCTTTTTATTTTGCAGAAGATATTTTGAAGAATGTCAATAACCAGATCCGATTACCATCATTTATATTGCGTGTTTCTTTTTGTGTTCTGTCGAAGAAAGTCTTATTGTTTGCTGAGAAAGTGAACAAGTGCTTTGTCAGTCTCAGAGAGGATTATAGTGCTTTAGTGTGCTTTTAGACTGTTCAGAAGTTGGTTCTGTAAATTTATCCTCTTTAAAGAAGAAGCCACATCCATCAAAACCCCACTTGTGTAACAAACCCACCACCTTTAGAGATAAACTCTGAAAGCATTACTGTCTGACTTCAGTCACCTGCTGTGAGTAATATTCCTAACACATAATGTGTTTTGTGGAGAAAATGATATTATATAAAATATCTTCTGGTTACATTACTGAAGAGCTTTTTTTGCTGATGTTTGTTTACATGCAGAAAGATGTTTTGGTCAACACTTTACATTTTGCATTATATTAAAATTCTATTAAGTTCAAATTAGTTTTTAAGCTACTCTAGTTTATACAATATTACTTATTTTCAAAATTAAATTAAGTTGTCTCTGGTCACAAGCATGTGAATGCCACTTATGACATATGTTTTCCATCCTAAAATGGTTCGATTAGGCACTTCACAAAACCCACAGACTACTTGATTATGCTCCTTATACAAACTCTCTCATTCTCAATCACATTCTGTGTAATTGAAAGACATTCAGACACGCACACAAGCTCGCATGCCTACACACCCTTCCTGTGCGTCTTTCCAAGAGTCACACTGTTCTCATTCCGCTGTACCCCTCAGGCCCTCCCTGTTCCACCAAAAATGTGCTCTGCACCTCATAAGGGCACTATAGACGGGTTCCACCCAGCTGCCCCAAACAAGACCCCATACACTAATGCAAACAAGCTGTGCTTCTGTGTTAAGACAAGACCAGCAACAGTCTAACTCACTCACTCATTCCACAATTGCTTAGTAAATATTGATTTTAAGTCTTTACCTGATATTTTTTATCTTTATGATATGAGGTAAGGGAGATAAATTCACGGATTTGCTGTTAAATTAGGGTTGAGCTGGTTTGCCGGTTTCCTAAAGGAAAATGCTCAGATATAGAGATATAGAGATAATGCTCAGATATTATTTAGATTTAGAATGTATTAACTTTTGTATACATTATCATAACATATAACTTAATTTTGGAAATTTCAAAAAGACAAGTTGGAAAATTGCATTGAATTATATTTCCTTTGGATTAAGCTTACATTTATTTAAGATGGATAAGAATTGCATTCAGAATTAAAGAATGGCATATTACTTACATCCACACTTAATATACACAAACATGTAAATAAATGAACAGATAAGTGCATGTATATAAATATTATATTCATTATTTCGTTTTTTGAAAATTGAAATTATATTTAAACATATTTATTTATTTTGCACATGCATTTATGTATTTATAAATACAACATTGTTATGCACAATCCACAGACATACATTATGTAAACACAACATTTTATTTTGGATGCGATTATTTGGGATTATACAGCCTTAGTTGCTCCCTTTGAAAAAAACGTAAAGCAGGTGACTCCAGCACGTCTCAATTTGCTCTCTATTCAATCTCACTGCTTATTAGTAGAAATGATTGGATGTTAATGAGATCTTATTTGTTATTTTTCTTACCTGAGGTTATAAAATAATTGCCAACACAATTCACCACACAAAACATTTCCATATTTACCGCAAACAAAAAAATGTATACACGTGTTTGTATTATCAATTAACGTGTGTGTTTTTCAAAGTTCACCACTCCTTTTATACCTTATAAGAAGCAACATCACAAACTATAACAAAGAGTCCCGCTATAAAACGTGTGTAAGTGTAAGAAAACAACAAGAGAGACAAGCGAGCTGTCATGTAAATCGGATACATCTGCGTATCCACGTCTCGCTCCTTCCAATTCTCTGTAAACGATTGCTCGGATCCCCACGGTGGGCTGTCATGTAAAAGAGGCCTTTCTATTTTTATTAATAGTTAAAGTGAAGGAGCTGTCAGCGGGGACGATAGCGTCCGTGTTAATAAATAAAAATAATAACTATTACCATACGAGAGCGAGAAAGTGACATACTGAGACAGAGAGGGAGAGAGCGGGCAGGGGGGAGCCATGGCCATTTGTTGAAACCTCTTGCTTGTCAGAGCTCTCGGGCTTAAAAGCCTCTGTCATTGTTACTCACAGATGCCGGAATAGAGAGAGAGAAAGTGAGAGAGAGAGATCGACAGTGAGCTGGGGACTAATAACACCTGTTGTGGTGACAGTGGGACAGCTGTCAGTGGTGAAGGTGATTGGCTGAATGGCTCTAAACCAAAGTGTGTGAATGTGTCCCAGCGCAGTCAGGAGCTAAGACCAGAAGCACACGGGATAAGCGGAAATACGGAAGAGACAAACTTTAAATCGCGAGGAAGTTCATGTTAGTTCGAGTTTGGCAAGTATCGCAGTGGTTGGCAAGCGTTGTGTAAGTGTGAAAGTGGACGTGCGTGTGCCGCCCACCTGGGGCCTGTACAGTCTATCAGTCGCAAAGTTGCAGGTTACTGTGTTTTTAACTCCAGCTGAATTGGTAATGGTGCCACCTGGTGTTTTTGCTGGCTTCTGTCGATACGTGTTTGTTGTGAATATTGTGTTGGATATTTAAATATTCTTTAATGCATTTGGCAGTCATTGCGTGCATGTGTGTGTGTGTGCATCTTGATTCAAACCCACAATATGTATCACAAGTGTGCTTAGAACTGTCACATTTGAATACAGGATTCTTATGAAGACGAATGCAAACTGTTCAAAGATGTGTGTGATGATATAATAGACTCATTTACACTTTGCATTTTGCACAACTTACAGTGCATTTATGGCATGCATTATGTGTGTTGCATTTCAAACTCACAGCTTTGACGTTGCGAAGGTACTGCACTTGGTGCGTAAGATGAAATCAAAATAGAAGAAAAGCTCTCTGCATACATGTACAATATAGTATGTTTTCTTTCACATTAACACACTGACCGGCGTTATGAACGGCAAACACACACCTTATGTCCTTCTTTTCTTTCATATCAGTGTTAATTGTTGTAATGGTGAAGCCGTTGTGTGTTTGCGTGTATTTGTGTGTGTTAGAAAGGCAGACAGGAGGAGTGCAGGGGGGTGTTAAGAGTTGTTGTAATTTTCCTCTTTCTCTTGTGCGAGACGTCCGTCCTTGGCAGGTTAGTAATTAGCGTGCGGGGTGGAGGGGTTAGAGGGTCCGCGGGGTGTATTAGAAAAACAAAGCGCACAGCCTCGATAATGTGTCCATTGTACCCAGTGCATTAAGAGCCTCTTTGTGTTAGCTGGAGCATAGGGCTAATGATTGGCTAACAGCAGGTGAGGAAGCCGCTTTCTCTCTCTCTTTCTCTCTCTGTCTGTCTCTCTCTCTCTCTCTCTCTATGTGTCCCTCCATCCTCTCTTCGTACTGCCCTACTGTTGGTGCCATTAGAGAGACGGCCCTTTATTACAGCAAATGGACTTTAAATGAGCTATATTGTGATGTGGCCTGCCTGTGGTAATTCTCTCTCTCTCTCTCTCTCTCTCTCTCTCTCTCTCTCTCTCTCTCTCTCTCTCTCTCTCTGTCTCTGTCTCTGTCTCTCTCTGTCTCTGTCTCTCTCTCTCTTTCTCTCTTTCTGTCTCTCTCTCTGTCTATCCCTCATTCTCTCCCTCCAGAGGCCCCCAGCATTGAGAGGCTGTTGTCTAAAGACTGGAAGGATAAGCTATTGGCCATGGGTTCTGGTAACTTTGGAGAGATCAAAGGTAAAACAAGAGCATTCCTGTGTCTTGTTTTTGTGTTTATCGTTGTTTCACATTTACAATTCTCTGGAATTTGCCAAGTTAAAAGATTTGACAGTCATGGCTTCAACTCGTAATTATGGTTAAATGCTACTATTCTACATATCAAATGTCACCCTCTAAATGTTTTGTCATGTATGCCAATCGTCCTAGCGCTAGCCTCTTCGCCAGCCCCGGTTAATGATCTGCTGAGGATGACTTGCTAAGCAACAGCTTCGCTCATGTTAGCACGGTTAATGATACATCCTGTTAGGTCACTCAGCCGTAGCGAGAACACGCTCGGCTGTCACTTTTACAAGCCCCGTACGCCTCGCTTTAGCTTGCACCGGTGGGCTATCTCGGAGTAAATGTCCTTCATTAAGCAGCTCAGAAATATTTAATCAAATGAAGCTTGTTCACACTCCCGGAGAAGAAACGGGAACGTCATTGATCCAGCCGAGGGTGCGGTAACCCCACTGTGATGACATTTGAGGAAGAGTGCATCCCTGCTATGACTACTGAGGGATAGCAGTTGGAGTGGGTCCTCGCTGTCTTTTCTCAATGAGCGTGCGCACAGCACACAAAGTTAATGCAAATTTCATTTGAAGGTGCTCTAAGTGGAATAGGTAGTATGACAAATCACACCTGTCTACTTCTGACATCTCATCGCTTTGTAAGAGTAAACTAACCAGTAAGAAACCGTTTCGGCCTGTAAGGGACCTTTGGGTTTCCTTAAACTGAGTTTGTGGATATGTTTTTTAAGGAAGCAAGGCTTTCAAATGTATTGAATCAACAACACATGAAAGACCATACCATATTAAGAATAATTACACTTTAAATATTATTTGAAGGTTAATGTGTGACACTCTTTGGAAACTGAAGGCTAAAGTCTCAAAATCTATTAAATCCAAATTAAAGCAGGCAAAGCCATTAAATAACAGGATAATATGTGTTTATATCAATGTATAGAGTTTCTTTATAATAATGATATTAATTATGTTAAATACTGTACATTTCTTTATTTAAATTTTTTGCCCATAATAATGGCGAATATTGACCTCTTAAACACAGATTTCATACACAGATTTACCTTTTTTATTTCAAAGCCTTACTCCTTCAATATGAAGATATGAAGATTCTTTTTTTCACTTAATGTTTTTTTACAGTATGTTTAAGGATTTCATGTTGAAAACAGTGGATCAGTGGATCAGAGCCTCGTTTTTATAGGCAGGTTCACATATTTGCTTTCTATGGCAGTTGTGCGGTCATCCACTTTGTCGAAACTTGAACTGATGTTTGCCACCATATTTCTAGGATGATGTACAGACCAATCGACTAACAACCGTTACTATCCATTTACAAAGTCTTTGATACATATTAAACCTACTGTACAGTAACGAAAAGTCGGTATTGACCGCATGAGGTATGACCGCGGCGCAAAGAGACAAACAAAAAGAAAAAGAGCTATAAGAAAAGGGGTAATGAACTAATACGAGCCTTGGGCTCTCTCTCTCTCTTTCCCTCTCATGTAACGCGGTACTGTGCTGCTTTAGGGATTTATCTTTTAAGCCTAGTCATTAATTAGCAGTGAGAGCTGCTTGACAGGTATTACATTGTTACAAATTGGTTAATTACCGTGGTTTGTGACATGAGGCAGGGCAGTAAAAGCAGCCTTAGGATGTTTAGAAAGAGAGGAAACCACTTATTGATCCAAAGCTGAACTTTCAACAGCCAAGGAAAAAAGCATTCGGTTGTGATTGATGAAAGCGTGTTTTCTTGGTGTGTGTGTGTGTGTGTGTGTGTGTGTGTGTGTGTGTGTGTGTGTGTGTGTGTGTGTGTGTGTGTGTGTGTGTGTGTGTGTGTGTGTGTGTGTGTGTGTGTGTGTGTGTGTGTGTGTGTGTGTGTGTGTGTGTGTGTGTGTGTGTGTGTGTGTGTGTGTGTGTGTGTGTGTGTGTGTGTGTGTGTGTGTGTGTAAAGGCCTTCTGTCAACTTGAGTCTTAGGGCACTGAGGGTATATTGTGTCAGGAGTTCATTTACCTCACGTTTTACAGAGTACGTGTCAGACGGATAGGGTCAGACAAAACTACTTATTATAGTGTCGGTCCTGACAGATCGTCTTGAAGTTGTTCGTCATTTGGTAGAGACCATAGTTAGATGACTCTTAAAGTATTCCGTCCCATCTCTAATATAAGCAAAAGGGTCTTCCAAAAGAAAGAAAGCTCCCTTTGATCTCCCTTTACTCTCTGGAAGACTCGTCAGATTTCACACAAGGCCGTCCCTTGTCCCGGGCTCGCTAGGTTTGCACACCCTCTTGTGAAAGCTCAATCTGGGAGCTGTTAAGGGGAGCTGCAGGTTTATTTTTCCAACTGCTCAGCTGTGACAGTTGCCTTTATTGTGCATTGTTGAGTCCCTATGTGTGTGTGTGTTTGGGAAGGGGTTACAAATGGAGCCCAGTCTCACCTTCCTACTAGGGCAAGAGGTCAGGTCAGCTGCTATGACTCCTTTCTTTCTCCCTCTTTCTTCATCATCTGTTTTTCTCTGGCAAGGAATGTGGCCCCTCTGAAGGTAGGGGCTGAGAACAATGGGGGATTGTGGGGCGGCACAGACGTGTGTGTTTTAGCATAGATATACGACCTGGGACGCACAATCGTGCACACATGAACTCATTAACAGACATGTGCTCGTTTCGACATTCGGACGCTTTGGGGATTCGGCACGCACGCACTCTATTTGATTGGTGGTAGTCTGGGGCAATACCTTGGTGCGACGACATCCTGTCGAGTGATTTAGCCTTTCCCTCCTGCCGTCCGGCTCGTATGTCAGAGCTTTTTTAGCTTTAACCGGGGTCAAAGGTCAACTCATACTAAACGTATAGCGACGGCTAGGTAAACACAACTCAGAAACGAAGGCAAAGGCACATCTGAACCCGAGCACATCTGGCCTCAAGGCTTCCTCCTCCACCAACCGTTTGACCTCTGGATTGTGCCCTTTCACCCCTGTAGGCACCCCGGACAGCCTGGCGGAGAAGGAACGGCAGCTGATGGGAATGATCACGCAGCTCAGCAGCCTCAGAGAGCAGCTTTTGGCCGCCCATGAGGAGCAAAAGAAACTGGCCGCTTCGCAGATCGAAAAGCAGCGCCAGCAAATGGAGCTGGCAAAACAGCAACAGGACCAGGTCAGCGATACATATTCAGCTTGAATATTAATATGCATGAGTCACATATCAATTATGCAGATAAAACACATTCATCCTACACTTAAAGATGACTGATATGTATTTTTCAATCAAAAATGATCATAAATGCTGCTCTGTGTTCCTGCATTATGATTATTCGGTGTGGACGGAAATAATTGTCTGACACTGAAACATATCACATTAAGGCTTGTTTGAACAGTTTTACTATGATGAATGATTAAATTGTGCAAACTATAAAACAGTGTTATCACTTTGTGTGTGGAGGAGAGGTAAGGGTGTGTACCACCATCCCCATTCACAAAGAAACTTTGTGTTCTTTTCAACCCAGTTCCATTAAAGTCTGTGTGTTTGGAGGGAGTACAGGTCCCCTCCAACACACAGGCAGGAGTCTTAAGGTGTTTGCATATAGAAGACGGTGTGTCTTAGCTCTGTTGTGTGTTGTAGCTTCTGGGGAGCTCAGCTTTTACAAAAGAAAATAGATCTGTAATAATACACACAGATACACGCTCCTCTACACACGCAGTGCTTAAGGTTTGAAACACAAAAACACAATGTTTATCTGCACACACACTGAAATGTAAAGTTTTGATATGTGACACGGTTTGACATGTTTGTTCCATCTGCAGATTGCACGACAACAGCAGCAACTTCTGCAGCAGCAACACAAAATCAACCTCCTGCAGCAACAGATCCAGGTGAGTCTTTATGTGCGCGCATCCATTCGCGTTTACCTTTCTTGTCTTTTGTGATGTCACAATACCGGCAACTTGTCATCATGACAGTGGGGTGTTCGTGTCAATCAAACATTTTCGTCCAACAATCAGCAATCAACCCCCCTAAACCAATCGCAAACGATCAGCCTTGATGTCCTGCATCCAATCCAACAATCACAAACATATAGCACTAAGAATTCCGGATTTATTTATTTAGCCACTTTTGTGACATTTTTTGTGAGTGCTGTTTCAAAAATATATTGAGCTGCTTATCTTCGAGGCTTTTTTAAAGTGTCATAGGTGCACTTTTGACACTTTTGAAGATTGTTTTTTTTTTTTTGAGAAAATGAATTTTTTTTAAGAATGTAATCACAGACTGAATTTTGACAGAATACTAACATTAAATAAAAGAATGAAGTATTTCGTGAACAACTTGACAACAATCACCAAAACATGTTTCAAGTGTATAAAGGAACGTTTATATCTTTTGCAACGACTGCTGACGTTTCCTTGAAATATTTTTTTATCTTATAGAAAGTACAAAACATACAATGTAAGGTTCACATGCATTCGTAAGTTTTAAAGGGCGCTTATTACTTACTACTATCTTTAGTTACGTTTTTTAATTAATTTTAAGCTAACAAATTAAGCGCGCAACTTTTTTTTTTTACTTTTTATTTAATGTTTAGATTGATATTCGAATTAAAAGAAACCATATTTGTAGTAATAGTTCACTATAATAACCTTGGAACAGACCATCCCAATCCGCCACTCGCAATGTTTTTTTCATCTTAAGATGCTAACTCAAAAGGTAGTTCCCTAAGAAAGCATTTCAAGCGGTCTCTTGTTTTAAAACCCATGTATTCATTCAGTCTTTAAGCGTGGTCAATGATTTAAATGATCTTGAATGAATCCTTTAAATAATTGTGTAGGTAATATCCTAATGGCTTGTTGAAACTAAAGATGGGTTTCGATTGGTTTATCCCAGCTAACTGATCGATAGGACCGTGATACACTGGCCCGCTTTGTGTTGGCAGGTGTGAAGCGAATAAAGGCTTTGTGTGCACGACGGGAGATGAGATGAGTCTAATTTGGTTGATAAAATGAGACTTAGTCTTGAGAGGAGACTCCGCCAGGAAGCCACATCACACTGAGACTATTCACACACACAGACAGACCTCTCTCGTCCAATGGACCCATGCCATTCCCCGAGTCTCTGAATGTGTGTGTCTTGCAGCTGTGTTTGTTTGCGTATAGTATGGTCTTAGAATGTGAATGTGAGACATATCTGTATCTATTCCAAATTCGGCATCGGCTCACGTCTGTGTATTCGTATGTGTGTGTGTGTTGGTAGCAGCTGTGTGTGCGTCAGTCCCCAAAACACGTCCGCTTGGGTTTCTCCGGCCCAGCTCGTCGCTCACAGAAACAAAGCTTCTTTTTCCCATGACTTTGCAACCTTTTCCTAAACAAGCACTTCTCCATTCAGCCCAGCGGAACAATAGTTTCTCACAGTCAACACAGAGGAGGCTAGGGAGGGAGGAGAGGCGAGAGGGGGAGAGCCCCGTTACGGGCCAATCATATATTAGCCCCAAATCACCTCTTGGAAACACACATTTCACTTGTATCTAACACACAGGCCGCTAACATACTTTGAAAAAACACTGGCGTCAGAGACAAATATAGCAGTCTTAAAATTTCACTGTGTACTTAAAGAAGCCATTGAAGCCTAAAGTCAGTTTTTGATCAAAAGGAAAATAATCTAAATGAATCTTTTTACTTTATTTATACAAGCTGTAGATTCTGTTTTGTACATTATTCCAAAGGAAAACATTTTACCTTTTAATAAAATAACTAGTTTTGCCCAAAAATATCACATAACATAGAAGAAGATATTTTGAACAAAGTTGGTGGAGGCCTTTACTTTGATTTTATGGACACGAAACCATTGAGACTTTGTCAAAAAATCTTCTTTTGTATTTTGTATTAAAATTTTAAACAAGGTGAGGCAAATAAATTATTTTATTCACATTTTTAATTTAAAGTGTAATAAAAACTCTCACTTTAAATCGATTGACATCCAAGGTTACTCACACGTCATTTCACACCTGTATAACTTTCTTTCTTATACAGAATAAAAAAACAAATATTTTAAAGAAAGTTAATTACCGAAGAGAAGTGGCACCCATTCACTTCTATTGAATCAACACAAAACCGATGCAAGTGGATACCAACATTCTTAAAAATATCTTCTTTTGTGTTCTACAGAAGAAAAAAAGTTTAAAATGTCAAGAGGGTAAGTAAACGATGACAGAATTTTAATTTCTGCGTGAACTAGGACTTAAAGTAAATGAATTTTAGACCCTGCTTTTTACACAAATTCACAACCTCTTGTAGAAATTCTCCAAACTCTTCTAGCAAAGGGGTCGAAGTTGTTTCACTCCTTAAAACAAAAGCACGCACACAATTAACACACATATACCTCGCAGTGTGGCGCCACTTCTCCAAGCTCTCAGGGGGTACCGCACATCCACTCTCTTTTATGCTTAATAAAGCTGTGTCTTCGCTAGGGACCCCTCGCAGGGCCCCTCACGGTTATCCAACCAGGAAGAGAGGCTCCTTCGGATGAAAAGAACACACCTGCCGAGAAGCTTAAGGCATGCAGACATACATGGAAGCGCGAGGCATGAAATGCAGTGTACGTGTAATGCATTTCCACGCTTAGCGAGGGGCGTAATGGGGAGATGGGCCTGTGGGCGATATGGCTAGGAGCGGCCCACTGCTACAACCTCCTTCTGTGCTTCGCTGTACGTTAACACAGTGCTATTCTCTCATTAGCTGCCTTCTTTCAACACACCACCTCCGACTCAGCGGGGCGGCGCGCTGGTCGTGCTGGTGCAAAACGGGGGCTGAGGTGAGACTTACAGGGGAAGTCAGACCTCCTGCTAATTTGACATCGAATGTTGATATTAAGCACAGACGTGGATAACTGGAGGTACATCTCTGTCCCGTGTATTACTAACTAACTAGTTTAAGTCTTCAGACACAGTGGCGACACACACCGACGCCTGCTTATAAAACACAACCTACATTTCTGCACACTAACCCAATAAAGAGCTTCCACAGCAGTACCTTATAGATGTCAAACACAACATGAATGCTCTCTAACTCAATCAGACTCATTTGCCAAGCGCCAGTGCTTCCTCAACACTGTAAATTTATTTTCCCACGGATTGAGATGGGGAAACAAATAAGCCTTAACAGCAGCGTTCACTCATCGGCGATAGACTAGGTCTTGTGCACAGGAGCGGGTAACCCAATTGGCTGTGTAATTGTTTAATTTGTCTCATTACACCTTAATGAATGTAATTGGTGTTTTTGCTGCATGAAGTGGCCGCACAGGTTGTGTGAACTAGGCTTTGTGCAGAACTGGAGATGACAGGAGGGTTTGCGAGGGGTCTTCCCAACATATGTTACCTTTTGATATGATGACTTGCATTATATCACCATAAATATCTCTGGAGGCATTGAAGAGTTCTTAAAGGAGAACAGGTATCCGGAACATCCCTCCCATCTGTCATTGGTCAGCCAAATAGATCCCGACCCAAAAATACATTGGTTGGGTAAGTGGTTGCAGTAGATTTTTGAGTACTGAACACATGATAAAAAATTAAAAATAGCAAAAACTGATTATAATATCGCAAATTGATATTATAATATGTATATTTAAAAAAAAAGTTGAGACAAAGAGATTGATAAGTTTAATATATGTTTTAAATTCTATATTTTAACTTCAATTATAGTTAAATATTTTTAATTTAAATGAAACTATCTAAATATATGACTATGTAAATGAAACTTTTATGTAACTGACTACAACTTATAGTATCACATTTTTCAATGATGTCTTGCAGCCTAAGTGTTGATAAACATTATGTTGCTTGTCTGTGAAAAGATAAAAACAGCTCTACCTAAAATTCTAGCCCCTAAAAGTGATTTTAGCCAGAGGATCAACTAGGCATTGAGGTAGGCCGAGAGATCGATCAATCTAAAACGTCAGTATGAACAGAAGAATGCTTACAAGTTCCAAGGATGCAGAAAAGAGGAGTAACCTGATGCAAAGTGCTATACATTTCAAGCCCTTCCCTGACCGCAGAACAACTGTGTGTTACCTAAGCGACTGGCCCTGAGCAGCATATAACAGCCTGGCGTGTGCCCGCGTGCGTTTTGAGTGTGTGGGGAAGGCTTCTCTCAGCCCGGTGGTTGGCAGCTAATGGGAGCTATTTGAGGAAGGACACACAGGCAGAGGAGCAGATGGGCGCTGCGTTATGCCCACCTACAGCGGGCGGCTGACGCACCTCCTGCACTCACACCTAATGGGGGCCTAATAAAAGGCTGGCTGTGCAGACACAGGCTCGCCACTCAATTTCATTAGCCACTAATCAACAAAAGGTGCCCTTGGCTCACGGAAAAAGGACTGTTCGCCGAAAAAAATGAGAGGCGTACTCGGAAGAAAAAAGGGCATGAGTGAGAAAATGGACGTGCGTTTGAGATCAGAGTTGTTGTTTTGCGGGGTTTGACATGGCAAATTTGTAAACGGGGAAAAAAGATCAAGCAACGGGGGCGCAAAAGAGCTAAGTCATGTGACCGCGAAATCCGCCTTCAAAAATGTCATATCCTAAACTAGTTTGCTTGCTTTTTAAGCTAAACTTAGTTTTCAAAGACCACCGGTTTCGTTTGGTCTAGCAGTATACAATCAGGAAGTGAATCCACATAAGAGGACCATCTCCATATTTGGGTTTCCATAACTGTGATGGTATTCACCGGGGACTTTACTGTCACACTGACGCCAGCACCAGACTGGCAGTCTTTCCCTCACTCTGTAAAAGTTAATGGCCTATGCCCACGTCCGCGGGGCTAATATTAAGTGCCAGTCTGCGAGTACAGTACGCGTGTGCCGCGCCGCTTTCCAGGCGCAAATTAATTATTAGTTATATGGCTGTGTGTCCCCTCTTCAGCGCAAGGTCACAGAGGCCTGCCTTTAATTGCTGGAGCATATGGCTAGAAACAGATTCTAGCGGTAGGATTCGTTCTTAAGCAACGTTCTTGCGCGGGTTCTCAGATGTGTGCCATATTGTCAGTGCTGGCAGCTATTGTTTCACTCATTTACTTCTTAGAGCAAATTACTCCCTAATAATAGCTCTACCTTAGAGTTTCTCTCTCCTCCGTGCCAGCAAACCTGTTCACACTGCATATGTTAATTATCTGCACATCTTCATTATGTTCAAAAAGCTTTAGGTTCAAGCTGTGCCGCCTGGCGAGGGGCTCTGACTCAGTTTGGTGCCAACTTTCCACTTTTTCCCTTACGGTTTGTTTCTACAGTTTTTTATGTTGTTCTTCACTGCCATTCTTTCTCACTTTTTCTCTCTTTCTTATCAGTGGTGAAAGTTGTAAAGTTACTAAATAGAAAGTTGTTTAGAAGGTGCTGTTTGTTTCGTGACAGGTTTTACACATTGATAAATAGTTGAGCGTGAATTTAATTTGGTTTAATGTTTGAATTTGGTCTCTTGACAAACCTTTATGAGTTTCTTTCTTTTGCACAAGATATTTTAAAAAAGCTTGGTAACGGAAAAGTTGATTCTTATTGACTTGCACTGGTTTTGTGTCCACGCAGAAGAAGTGAATATTTCTATTAGAATTCCCCAAAAATAAAATAAGTTATATTACAAATACACATTCCTTAAACTAATACTTTTTTGTGCATTATAAGCTTTAAAAATATTTGTATATTTTAAAGAAATCGACTTTTTTTAAAGAATTGTTTTTAAAAATGTTCAATGAAAAAAAATGATTTTAAAAATATGTTTTAAGTTACTCTAACTGTTATTCTTGTAATATTTAGTAAACCACATGAATTGTTATTCCACCATGGAACAACCTCCAGTGGTCTTCCAGTTTTATCAAAATCCTTACAAATCAACATGTTTAACACAAACTTCTTTCAAAAGCACATGCAAAAAAAGTTCTCCCATTGTCTTCCTTTATTTCTTCATGAACGTCAAACTGCATTATCTGGCCTGAAAACATCAATATCAGCTTCACCTACTCTGCGTGGGTAATGCTATTTGCTACGTTGATTGAATAGAGAACAGCATGACGGTTCGAGCCCTTTGAGGAGATCCACAAGCCTTTCATTCCGTATGCACCCACACACGCTTGCTTACACGTCTGCGCATTTACAGGAAGAGCGCGTGCTTGTAATTTGCCACGAAAACACTTCTCGCTCGAACCACCGGAGAACACAAATACGCACGTGCCCGTTGGCAAGCAGGCATTTACGAGCACCGCTGTGACCACATAGCCTTAGCTCGCGGCGAGGAGAGGCAGGAAAAACCAGAAGAGCATATGTCCAATTAGGACTGGTATTCAGATCTGCACCGGCCTGTGGGGGGACTCTGTCGAAATGCGACGATAAAACGGCACTTCCTTCTGATCTGCGAACTGGAAGCCTGCCGTTTGCGGTTAACCGAAATGAAGGAATGATTGCTCTGTGGTGAGAATACAAAAACCCTCAGACATGCTGTTGGGAATCAAAGATGAAGAGAAAAGCCTTCGCTCAGATTAACCTGATGCTGTTGTGATAAAACTCTCTCACGTTTTCTTTTCTTTTTTTTTAAATTTCCACTGCTTTCCTGTTCCTCTAAGAGTAGTTGCATTTATACTGAAGGCTTTGTGTATTTCTTGTCAGAAGAACCATCTGTCCTCTTCTTTGGGCCTGTGTGTCTCAAGACGCTCTCGTTGCCAAAGTCTCTGGCTTGGGTTTTTTCTGTCCACACTTTTTTAATCCTGTAAACCTTGTGAAGTGGCATGGCAAGGTGCCGAGCATGCCGCTCTCTGCTGGAACGGAGGCCAGCTGTTGCCAGGGTGCGAAGAAGATTCTTTACGTGACAAAATCCGTGACAATAATCAAAGGGACCAACTGTCCCAAAACACCCCCGCACTTCGCTCATCCACAGGGGATACATGTTGGACAATCACTATGGGTTTATGTGTGTTTCTACTTCCCAGGTGGTGTGGGATGACCAGGAAATAGCCATGAAATCTCCAAACTTCTGTATATTGAATCCGTTATGGTTAGATTTGTCATTTTTGGTCTTAATTCTTTTCTCTCTCTTTCTCCAGCAGGTCCAGGGTCAGTTGCCTCCGCTGATGATACCAGTGTTTCCTCCGGATCAGAGAACTCTGGCAGCCGCCGCGGCCCAACAAGGATTTCTGCTTCCTCCAGGGTTCAACTACAAACCAGGCTGCAGTGAGTAATATCAGCACTGAGACTTGTTTTTAAGTGTAGTCGCTTTGAACTGGCGGGTTATAAAATGAAAGATTTGGTTCCAGTTCGTCGTTCACACTAGAGATTTTAAACCAGATTGCTAAAAGCAGAGTCTTCAACCCAACGTCGGGCAGCCTCCCTTCTGTCTGGTGTGTTATTAAGATCAGCCAACGCCACCGATGCCCATCGTCGTCCGCGCAAGACAGACTCTCAGACCAGACAAACTCGTTCGCCTTTGTCTCTCTGCGTTTCTTGTTCAAAAGTAGGAACAGGAAAAAAGAAAACTTCCTCTGGGGTTTGTGTTTTTGGCCGTAGCAGTCCAACTGTGAAGCAATGTGTTGTTTACCGCGAGAAACGAGGCGGCAAGTGCCAGCAGCGCAGCAGCAGAACGCTCGCGCTCTCACGGGGGGGTAGAGTGACCTGCCCCAGGTTTCTTCATATTAACACGGGCGGCCGCCAGAACAGGCATCCAATACGCCTCGCACACGCCTCCAACTCTTCTCCGACTGTACGCACACACACACACGCTTCGACTACACACTCTCAAGTCCCTCGTGAGATGAACCGTCCGCAGCTCCAGCTCCGCCCACCGCGCTTCACAGTTTCCCAAACAAGTCCCCCCAATCCTCCTCACGCCCACCCGCCTCCCCTCCCCACCCAAACGTACACCCTCTATTTCAATTACAGCCAGCAGCACCGTCAAACCCTGCCCAAAATTTCAATTACGCATGTCATTTAGTTACCATTACAGTTCCGGCTCACAGGGGACAAAGCCGGCGTTTTGAACCCTCAAAACCAGAGGGGGAACCAAATCCCTCCGGTCGCAGGGTCAGGGCTGAGGGGACGCTGGTTCCCACCCATTGCTCCCCGGAGCCAGGACACAAAGCTCTTCCAGTCGGGCTGAAGATTCCGCGTTCCCGCCAAAAGAAACATGTTTGCTTTCTTTAGTTTTGCTCTTTTGTTACAGCTGTACCCAGGAGAGAGATAAAATAGCTGGAATATTTGTATTTGTTTAGGGACCGGCAGAAAAAAAATGACAAAACACGCAGTCCCCAGAATAAATCCTTGAACCGGGTCCAGGGCAATTTTTGTGTTTTTTGAAGAAGGGAGAGAGGCGCAGGGTATGGGAAAAATGTTTTGGACAGGCTGATAGCAGGGTCTGGTTTATTGCTTACTGAGACAAGGTCCGACTTCCTCACCAGACAGATACTCCAGAGTCAGTGACTTCATATTCAGCTCTTATGAAGGAACTACCCAGCGTTTAAAGCTCAATAACTTTGTTTTGACTTGAGTCATAAAAAAAAAACATGTGAATAAATAGATAAGAAATCGATTGAAATTATCATTTAAAAGCATAGTTTTTAAAATATTTTATTATTTTCTCACCCCCATGTTATTCCAAACCTGTATGACTTCTTTTCTTCTTCGAAAATAAAATAAAAATGTTGAAAACCAAACACATTGCCTTCATTAACTTTTATTGTATGAACACACAACAAACAGAAACATAACGGTTTTATACAATATAATGGTAAATAAATGAAAACAACATTTTTAATTTGGGCCTACAGTGACTAATGCTTGATGAATTTGTACCTTCATATACTCCCTACAGTGTTTGTATTTCGTATTTGGACGCTGGCTTCTCCTCCACTTCCCACACACACACATACACAACAATTTTTTGCAAAACAAAATTATGTTGTCACCGTTATCTGATATATTTCAAGGAATGTCCATCTGGAGGCTAAACAGACACGTCCTCTCCTCTCTGTTCTTTTTCAGAGAGCTCACATCCGAACTCTGCAACCGGCATCATTCCATTGTTCATGTCGCTCTGACCTCGAAAAACAGTAGAGCAGATTTGAGGGCGTGCTCGCTGCGCTTATGTCACGTGACACTGATAACCGTAAACCCCCCACCTGAACCGGACTGACCTTTACCTCCTCGTCATGTAATTACAAAGCCCATATCTGCAGGTGGATGCTAATAACTCGCTCTATTCACTCCTCATGTTCTGATTCATCTCTCTAACGCCGAGGCTCTTGTGCGGGGCCCGAGGAGACGGGGCCGCTGATGTTACCTTGTTAATTACCGTCCTCTCCTTATCGTGCCTTAGCCTTCAAGCGCTATTGTGCTCTGGGTATTAGAGCCACAGCCACACAATCAGCCTTTCATTAGAGCCGAGGGGTGGACGACACAATGGCGGTCTTTGCGGACAGAAGGGAAAGCTGGGGATCTGTCACAGGAAAGGGGGATGGGGAAACAAACACGGCTTTTGAAATGTGAGAAAAAGTGATGTTTTTGATTAACTGCTGACAATACCCATAATGCTCTTTTTCTCAGGTGACCCTTACCCCCTACAGCTGATCCCGACGACTATGGCAGCTGCTGCCGCGGGGACGCCAGGCCTCGGCCCTCTTCAGCTCCAGGTAAAGTCCAGCGTGTTTTTGTGTGTGTGGGCACATTTCTTTTTTTCTTTACAAAATCACTTCTTCCCCAATCCCTGTCCCGATAGAGAACAACAATGCCCACTGTCCTCCTCAACTCTTTTCCTCATGCCAACTGCAAGTTGCCATAGAAATGGGCCCTTTGTGAGGGGCCGGAGCCCAAAAAGAGAATGCAGTGCTTCTGGCTCCAGGGTGCAGATATTGTTCGCTGCGAAAGAAGGGTACCATAGAAACAGTTTTTTTAAGGGGGATGGAGCACAGAGGGACACCAAACACAAAAAGATATTATGGGCTGGATGAATGGAGCCGAACCCTATTTCAGCCTCACTGTGATAGTCGAGAATATACCCAGAGCAGTCCACTCTCCTCATCTTTCCCCTTCATCTTTGCCTTCTTAGGGTGCAATAAATCTCCCCAATGAGGGAAAACGTGCACATCTGCTACCGTTTTTTTATGTTTGATTGCTGTGTACTAACTTACTCGGACTCGAAATGCATGAGCCCCGGGTTCCCAGGTTAAGAGCCCGGCTGTTTGAGATGCATTAACCCGAGGGCCCACGGGGACCGGCCTGGCCCTTCCTCACTGTTACCTCCGAGCATTAAAGAGCCGGGCTAAGAGGCCAAACTCACCATGGCGCCATTAACCAAACACAGCTGCGCATTACAATGAATTTGAATTCACACATGTTCATGAAAATATGTGTTTATTCACATCCGCACATCTGTGGCACAGATCAAACATACGTAACAGATATAAATGGCTCTCACACAGGTGGAGTTTCCAGGTGCCTTACTAAAAAATAACAAAACGGACATGTTTTGCCTTTCCGCTATCTGTGCGCTGTGTATGACCAGATTACAAGGAGATTCTTGTCCCGAATGATTTTATCTGCTTCAAATCGCACGTCCATATGTTCCTTCATGTTAAGATTCGAAAAATCCCTGATTGAACAGCTTTGTCAGGCGCAATTGGATTTCAAGAGAACAAGTGCATGGAAAAAAAGGAAACACAACAACAAAATCCGATGCAACTATTCTCTCTATCCTCAAATCTCCCTTGCAACAGACACACACACACACATACGCAGATTACTGCTTTGTCACAAAGAAAATCATTTACACTGGCTAACCTAAATACAGATGTCTCTGGATTTCCTCTGGGAGAATCCCTCCTCACGTCTTATTTTCAGACCCCCCAATCTGATCTGAGGCCAACATATTTGCACGCCGCTAGGTCACTGTAATGGTCAAAAAACAAAACATGTCTTCTCAAAGTATACAGTGCTACAATAAGTTACAGAAGCTAGTGGTCACAAGTATACCAATCACCTCCATTAAACTCATTTCAAAGATAAAGTGACAAAAGCACAGAGAGTGTAAAACGTGGGATTGCATAAAAGGTAAGACAGGTTGGTGTAGGAAGGAAGGGGAGGATGGGAAAGGTACGAGCTGAGCATCAACACTGAAGAGGTATAAAGTGGGTCAATGGAGGAGGTCAGCCATCAGATGTAGAGGCAGATGTTGGACCATATTGCAGCAGATTACTGCAGCACACAGGAGAACAAGAGAGAAACGAGAGAATTAAAGGCTGGGAAACTGTATTTAATGTCTTATCAGTGGTTAGTTGTTGTATATTTCCAGCGATTTGTTTTGTTTACTGGGACTTGGTGGAGCACATAGGTTCGATCACGAGCAGCTCACATTTCATTCAGATAATAAACCGGTTGCAGCGTTAATACAGTAGCTAGACGGACTTGAATTTGATCCGGTACGCTTCTGCACTAGAGTGTAATAAGCTTCCCATTAACATTGGTTTGAATGAAGTGGACCTCAAGGCCGGACTGTCTTCCTACAAAATAATTAAGCTTTGAAAACAAATTACTCACAATAGAATTTTATTTCGCTTTATTTTTTTCTTTTGTAAACACTACCTTTAGCGCTAATTGACACTTCACGAGGGAGATTTCTTGGCAACGTCTTCAGTCAGACGCAACTCATGTCGAAGTTCAATCCTGTCTGGCGCGCTAATCGAAACCCCGCGGAGCTTGACAGCCAGCGTTCAGTTTAGCACATAAAGTGACAACGATAAGAAAAATCAGTCAAAATAATAGTCAGTTGTGACCAGAACGACAATAGCTTAAAGGATCACTGTGAACTGCTTCCATTCTGACAATAAAGCAAGATGGGAAAGAAGTTCATAATCTGAGCAAAGCAGGGGATTACGGGAGAGCAATAGATCCACTCCGACGGAAAGCTCCAACAACCAACCGTCTTTCAGCGCTCAGGGAAGGGACAGGGACTTAGCAAATTTGGAAGGAGGGGGTTGGCTTTGTTGAAACATGTGTCACCAGCACTAATACTCTCCAATCAGCCTTACAAGTTAAAGCCCAAATGCCAATCTATCTCCTCAAGTCGCCATGAATATAAACTTGCTAATGTTGCATATATTGGCCATTGTGAAGGGCATTGGCAGGAGGTGCATTTTTGAGAAGTCATTGACTTAGGTTATTTGAATGGATTCCACGATCAAATGGTATAAAAATTACAATATATCATTATATTCATAATATTTATCATAAATAATATTTTTATTACCAATAATATTACAAATCCATATTGTTTATTATTAGTATTATTTAAATCAATAATATTATTAATCAATATTTGTTGTTTTTATTATTATTAGTTGTTATTGATGCTACTATTAGTACTATGGTTATTGTTATTATTGTCGTTAAATTATTTAAATCACTTTGGACATGCTCTTTAAATTGACTTGGCACAAACTTCTGCATTCCTAGTTTGAAAGAACATCACTCTTCTAGTCGAACTTATATGTGTCTTTCTAACTTCTGTCACGTTTAAAGACACACATTTCCAGTAAATTAGAAGTAGAGCTGGCCTAAGATCCCTTACTCTGTAAGGATTAGGTACAGAGTCAGAAGTGGAAAGGGGAGCAGCTTTAAAAGTCCTATCAAATCCCTTACAAACACACCTCCCCCATCCAGCACCTCTGCGTGTCTGTTTTTATGTGAGGTTGACATTTAAATTCCCCTGCAAATTCCCCACTTTTGATATCAGTCACCTCTCCATCCCCCTTTCTCACTGCACATATGTAAGCCCCTGGGCGATTGAGGGCCATTGTGCTGTCACTTCCTGTTTGCTCACACTGGCGGTGGGCTGGCAGCGTTTTAAGCAGCAGACCCTGTTGGAAGAGAAGCGTGCGTGTCACTTTCAGACCGGGCCGGTCTAGCGGTTTTGACTGACAGACGCTGACCTTGTAATAGAACACAATTCAAAAGAGAAAATAAAACAGTCTTGATGCAGTGGACCGGACACAGACCATATCGCCATCTCACGCACATGCGGCCAGGGCACACTCCGACAGGGTCCATATGTCACGCTCAGGCACACACACAACCAGGGGCCACGGTGGGAGTAATTGAACAGAAATGACCAACAAGACCTTTATTTCATCTTCTGGTCCCCTGTGTTGACCACAGCTCAAACACTGAGGTCATATCCTGATCAGAGAGCATGATGGTGTCTGTGTGGGTGGGTGTTTTTGAGATGGCATATGCCTTTGAAAAGTGATGGTTTTAAACGCAAATTATTTTCTTTTGGCAGTGACCAACTTAACGTAAATTTTTACAAAGAGACCTACCAGTAAAAGGATTTAAGTACAGATTTAAAGAGTAATTTAGTTTAATTATGTGATAGTAAAGATAATTATTACAATATGTATAAATTACAAATAATTCAGTATTATAAAATATAGAAAGTTAACTATTAAATTATTAGAATAAACATAATATAAAATTACACTTCCTCCAACTCAGTTGGATACTATTTATTTATGTAGGTTTGAAAAGTTACTGTTCAGTTTTGTCGCCCTATAGTGTTTCTCTGTTTAAACAAAGTTTGCATTTCTGCTGTATATTGCAGTCCATCCCTAATCTTTAAACCAATAATGTATACACACTTGTCTTATAAAAGAAAAAAACTGCTTTTTAACTTTATTAGCCCTCCCCCCTGCAAATTCAAGCAGATAAAAGCGAGTGGGTGCGGATGGAGATGTTTAGCATCCCAGCGTGATGGTGTGTTAATCTGTGCGTGTTTTCATCTGATAGAAATATTTAATTCTGGAAGATACGACAGACCGAAGATTGTGGAGAATGCACTGTCGAGGTTGAGAGAGAGAGGAACCGCCGTGGATATTTGCATAAATCAGTCTTTGTTTCCTGCCGGTGGCTGGCAGCCAGAGATGAACAGAAGGACGGAAGTTGTCCTCACAAACAGCCACTCGCTTCCAAATCTTAAAGAGAAAAATACAATTTAAAAACAGCCCGTCTCTGCAGCTACTGTAAACACAGATTCGGTTCCTTGTCGTCTTCTCGCAAATAAAATAAAAAAGCCTCTCGCTCGGCCGTCGTTCAGTCCATGCTTTCTTCAAAGTCCACAAAATTGCACATGAAAGCCACACAAACACACTCTCATTACAGGAATTGCACAAACAGCTCCAGGAATCGGTTTTACACAATGTCCAGACACCGCTGTGGTCTGCCTGTTACCGTAGAAACATGTGCTCTCGTCCGCAAATAGTCTGTGTCAAAAAGGCTTGATGGTTCTAAACTGTTTTTTTTAATATGTCGATATCTCCGTGTCATGACACACACACAAACTTTATCAAAATATTGCTAAATATAAAAAGCTGTCTTATTGTATTATCACAATCAAAGCAGTGCAAAACTGTTATGTGTTGTGTTGTCAAATAGCACAATGCCACATATTTCATTAAATCACACTGGCAGATACTTTAGCAACTTTACGACAGTGCTCCCTCGGCCCTTCCGTCCTGCTCTGCGTTCCTTAACAGAATTGACAGGGGGTCCGGAGTTTGTTTCCATTCCCGGTGGCCAAGAGATTCACAACTTCTCTCTTTACATAAACACATTTGTTGGTTTTTCACCTTGAGAGTTGCTTTCTTCGCTCTTTTCTTTCCTTGGCGAATATGACTCTTATGGAGAGTGTATTTTTTCACGGGATGCACCTTGGCGGGGACACATCTCACTCGGGCATCTCATACAGTAGCTGTTAGCATAGCCCCTTGAGGATGGATGGTGGAACTTAAAGTGACAGCTCCGTCCCATCCCACATAAACAACCATAAGCCATCTCCACTAATGGCCGGCTTGATTTTTTTTGGGGGGGGGTTGTTTTGTTTGTGCGTTCTGTGTATTCATTTATTCATGGATTTTTTTTCTTCCTCCCCTCTTTTTCTCTCTGTCTTTGAGCAGCAGTTGTATGCCGCTCAGTTGGCTGCCATGCAGGTGTCTCCAGGGGCCAAACACAGCACAATGCCTCAGGCCAACCTGGCAACTGGCACACTCTCGCCCACCAGCGGCCAGAGCGAGAAAAACAGAAGCACCCCGCCACCAAAGCCCAAGGTATGTTTGTTTGCGTACATCCGAGTGTGTGTGTAACGCTATCGCATGCATTTAGCTAATAGTCTTTGGATGTACTGGTTTGGTGTGCTTTTGGTTGATTACCCATAACTCCCGTCTCCCGTCGTTGTGTTACACCCAACAAGTTCAGCATCTTTCCCTTCGGTCACTGTGGCGGCAGGAGACCGTGGCTATCTGAGCGGAATTAAGCTCCATGAATATCAGGCAGGGCAGAAATAAAAGCAGGCTGCCTGGCCTCTTTCCCCTCCCGCTGGGCTGGTCATTCTAGACGCCCGGACACCCCTCCAAGCCCATTCTGTCCCGCTCAGCAGTACAATAGCTGGACGGCGGGATGGCCAGATCTGGATAAACATGTGTGAAGGCCTGTTGCCCGCTCGCTCTCCAGCCATGAACCACAGATGAGGGTTTGGATAGGGTAAAGACCTGGAGCTCAACCACACGCCTGTTGAATAGATGAAGAGCTGTAGATCTCGGTCTCTTCATCTTTCTCTTCGTCTATCTCAACCTAGAGATAATAGTAACATCGATTTGGCCCCCCTGCAGGTCAAAGTGTCAGAGGGTAATGAAGGCTCCTGTTCCTCAAACATTTATCCTTTTGTTGTCACATGACCAATTACACAGAGAGAAAGAAAAGAGATGGAGTTAATACCCATAATTGGCAGTGCGGCCTGCACCTGCCAGACCCCTGTCTTCAGTGAGCCGTAAGATGAAATCTCTCTCTTTCTCTCTCTCTCTCTCTCTCTCTCTCTCTCTCTTTCTGTCTCTCCGACTCTCTGTTTGTATCTTTGATTTACTTCAAGTTTTCTCTCAATTACGGCTCTCTCTCTTGTCTGCCAGTTTTTGCCGTTGGGTAGGGGACACCATGTATATTTCAGGCTTGCTGTCCTGGGGCAGTTGCCGCTCTCTCTCTTATTTTGAGAATTGTGCCCTGTGTCAGACAGCTGGTTGGACTGAGGCATACAGAGCTTGAGTGCTTTACCCTGGGGGAAGGCCTCACAACTCAGGTGAATCACAGACTCGCTCTCGGTGACCTACTCAAACCTTCATACACTCAGTACTTCTGTAAAACTTAGGAGTCTGAAGAGTATGTAAAGCTTGATTTTAAACGTTCAAATGTCTCGTGTATGACAGATCCAACAGTACACACACAGCTTTGCCCGTTTCTATTAGTCTTGTTGGCTACCGTCCCACTCCAGGATTTGCTTCATGGAGAACAATCCACCATCGGGAAGGGAGGCAGGCATTATCTGTCATAAATATTCACGTAGCACACAATGTGGGTCATAATACAGGATTGTCCTCAAACGCATCTTAGTGTCTTTTGTGCACTTTGCTTAAAACGATGTCCACATCCCACTGGTTCCCTGTTGCATGGAGAGGAGCGCTAATGAGGACAATCCTGTTATTGCTCATCACAGAACGAGTGGAGAGGGGAGGTCTCAATCAAGTTCTGCAGACCCTCTAATGCTCCGTACCAAACCTAGTAAGCTTTCTTACTAAATAGGGAGCTGACTTCTGTGGCAGCTTCTTAAGTCGAAAGCCCATTATTGACGGGTTTGGAATGATTTGAGATATAGAATGACAGGTAATATTCTAATAAGGAAATAGATTTACAAAATAAATGAATGTATAAATTCCTAGAATAGAATATATATATTTAATTAATACTAAATTACTATAAAGAAGTTAAGTAATATAAAAAAGCAGTGAATAAATAAAATGAACATCATGCATTGAATAAATTAAATAATTTTTAAATAATTTAACTTCTTTCACTTCCAATTTCTCTGATTTACATTTTCACTTTACCTGCCATAATACATTAATAAATTGTAAATTGAGATTTTGCAGCAGCAGGAGCATGCATGCCGTGTTTAAATGATGTAAAACCATAGAAAATATCTGCCCTGAACTGCTGTGCCTTGATAAGAAACAATAATTTTTATTGATGGCCATCCATATATCAGTCGTGCCGCTGCTGCTCAACGCATTTCCGTCGCTCTCGACAGACGGCAAGTCTCTAGAAACAGGTGTCGGTACAGATGCCGCACTCCCCATGTTAACACATATGAGATCCCACCGCAGCGAGAACACAATGGTGACCTGAGACTCCCTCTGCCAGGAGAGGATGATTGACAGCTGTGGCGTGGACGAGGTCATTTCGACCTGGAGGCCTGCCCACATGCCCACATGCTTTTGTTGTGATTCTGGAGCCTGATTTCAGCTGCGAAGCTGTTAAGAATTTAAACAGAGGTGAGGATGGAGGAGGCTCGTGACAGTGGAGCCAGGTTCGGGGACTTAATTGTATTGATGCTTGGAGGGCGGGTCTGCATCTGCTGTTCTGATATCTAATTGGCCCTTGTGGTGTGAGCAAGATGACTCTGATGTGATTACACGGTCCGGTGGTTTTCATATGTGGGATCTTATCATTTGCACCACATGGCCACAAGGGTCCACCTCTGGTTGCCTGCAGATTTAAAAATGAACATCATTTGTGGCTTGTTTTTAAATATTGTGCTTGTTTGTATGTGCATGTTTTTTACCCTGCGACATGTTTTGATGATGTGTGAATCTTCTTGCATAAGCATGCCCACGGTATGCCTGCTTTGTCCCTGTTTGTTCGAGCATGGCTGTGCTGCATGCTGATTTTGCCGTGGCGATGCCCGACGTCAGTTGAACGCTCAATATCCGTTGTGCAAACACTCTATGCTCCTTGTAGCCTGGCTGCATTTGTTGACAACTTCCTGTTTCGTTCTCCCCGGCGTGCGGTCAGCCGACTCGACCCCCGCCGGGAGTTTTGATTGGCTCCCCGATCACAAATCACACCGGGCCCACACGTGTTGCTGTTTTGCAGGACGAGGGCGCTCAGCCCTTGAATCTGTCGTCCAAGCCTAAGGCATCCGAGAGCAAGTCACCCACCTCCCCCGCTTCCCCACAGGTCCCCGCCGTGAAGCTGGGCCCCGGATCCTTGAAGAACAGCGCCCCCTCTAGTATCGGAGGACCGCCGTCAAGACTCAGCTCCATAGGTAAACCAACCTCTCGTTACAATTCGATAAACACACACGAATCACCACATAAAAGGCTTAATGTTATTTCATACTGCCCCGAACTTATCTCT
This sequence comes from Triplophysa yarkandensis, assembly GCA_033220385.1. NCBI lineage: Eukaryota > Metazoa > Chordata > Actinopteri > Cypriniformes > Nemacheilidae > Triplophysa > Triplophysa yarkandensis. The sequence continues at coordinate 6,973,760 of CM065678.1, forward strand.
CATGAGCATTTCCCGCTCCCTGGATGGGTTTTTGGCCGCCCAAGGCAGTAATTGATGTTACATTTTTAGGTTTGTGCAATTTAATTTCGCCTGAAGGGCACATTGTCAAACATTTATTAGTCTAAATAGTGGGGGAGAGCTTGTTAAGCAGCTGTGTTTAGAAGCCAGAGGGAATGGGAGAGCGAGACGGCAAGGTTTAGCGGCGTTTATTTCTGTTGTTTCGAGGTGCTGAATAGGGATGCGCAAGCCTTCGTGACACGCGCCGAGATTAGACAAGCCTCTTATACAACTCTGTTACCACCCACAGCACAAACAACATGCATTAATAACACAATAATGTAATACTCCAACACCACCACCCCCCAAACCCAACAGTTAGCCATTTCAGACTTCTTTGCCGTAATCGCAGTGTTTTCAACAAATCCCGGGATTTAATAGCAGATTAATGGATTTGCCGCCCAGATGTGTTTTGTTCTGAAAAATGGATTAGGACAGGAAGTTTACTGGATTCTAGTGAATCTTTCAGATCATTAAGTTTGAGAGTGCTGAATGTTCCTGCGATTATTCCATTTGGTTCGTGTCTTTAAAGGTGGTCAGGCTGTAAAACAACCTCATACCATTTCAAAGACGAGTGAGTTTACCTGAACGTCTCTTTGACTTTAGAGCATCAGTCCTAAAACTTCCCGGCATGCTCTTCCCGATGTGCCAACTTTCAATCTTTCTGTTCGAGTCACTGTCACTACAGAAATACAACATGGGCTGTCAAAGGCTGTGTCCTCTGTGCCCATCACTCAAATGCAAAACAAAGATTTCCTCCCAGCTTTCTAGAATAAGTTTGAAAGTTGCACATTTATGGCATTAGTGTCCCCGAAACGGACTTACAAAATTATAATCTTGAAATGGATTATTTAAAATTATTCTGATAATTCTCTAGTTTTCTATATCTTCCCCATAGCATCACCTTTTTTCCGATTAGGAGGTTAAACTGGGACAGTATAAAACTAGACACATCTGCTTTACCCATCATCATGTTAAAAATAAGGAATGATTTTCGTGTTGATTACTATTAAGTGTGTCATTTCAAATTAATAGTTAAAATAAAAAATTCTGTCATACTTTACTCACCCGCTTGTCATTTCAAACCTGGAAGACATTCTGCAGAATTTAAAAGAAGATATTTTGTGAAATATTGACATTGACATTCCTTTTGATTATGTTTCTATTGAACGGAAGCGCATGTCACTGCTGTTTTGGTTAGCGACTTTCTTCATAATATCTTCTTTTTGTTATGAATAAATTTAAATTGACATTAAAAGAGTAAATGATGACACAGTTTTCATTGCTTTGGAGAGATATCACTTCAAGTTTGCTGAAATGTCAACCCTCTATTTTTCTAGTTCTTTTCAACTTACATTTTTTGACCTGACAAGTGAGTTGGCTCCCAAAATCTCCCGTGACCTGTAGCCACTCTCACAGATTCCCATGATATTACTTTTAAAAAAGTTCCCTGGTCCATTATTTCAAATGAAAGCATTTAATCCATCCTGTCCTGCATTAGCGGTCGGATTAGGCCAGATAAAGGCTCATAATCTAGCATGGTTCTTTGTTAGATCTAGCCCGGCTAAATAATGCTTTGCAGCATGCTGGCAAACAGATGCGGTTGGCGGCTCGGGTGTTTAATCCGCTGCGAATAATACAAATAATAGCCATGAAAAGATGGTCGGAAGCATCTTTGATATGCTCTGGGCAGATGTTGCGGGATGTTCCAAATTAGGCCGCTCAAAGCTTTAACATAAATCGCTCTTTTCTCACTTTTAAGAGCTTCGACCTCAAGTTTATAGAATGAGAGGACTAGAAATGAATTTATGTCATATATATGAGATGAATGTCGGGGGGCTTTTTCGAAAATCCTCATTGCAGAAAAGGCAGATTTATTTGGCTTAAGGGCATCTGTTTTCAACAGGATTTCTTTGCCTTCATGTCTGCGTGACAGCTGCGGTATCTGCTTTGACATTTGCACTGTAAATAAGGTTCACATTCACCTTTCCCACATTATACTAAACATTAAACAATGTCATCGTCCTGGCTCTTTATGTTTTGCAAGGCAAGACCACTGCACTGGCCAAAAGACGTATTGAAGAAAAGCCAGCCCTGTTTATGTTTTCCCTTCTTTGCCGTGACTAAATGTTAAGAGCCCTAGGCAGGCTGAGTCAGGTGACAGTCAAATGGTCAGTGTGTGTGTACGGTAACGCAAACTCCAAATGCTTATAGGTTCATCTTGCGGCACGCTAAATGTTAATGTGTTACGCCCAGAGGCCCGGCAGTGTTTTAGTGCAGGGTGGCTTCACTTTGAGTCTGTTAAATCAAAATTGCCTTCTATCTTTCAAATCAAAATGTGCACATGCTATTTGCTGTTTTCTGAGTCACACACCTGTCTGATTTTTAACTCAGTGTACCTGTTGTCCCTTCAGACCTGCTGTCATCCATCACCTCCGGTGGTTACCTGAACGACCATGAAGCCGTGACCAAAGCCTTCCAGGAGGCTCGCCAGATGAAGGAGCAGTTGAAGCGAGAGCAGCAGGTTCTGGACGCCAAGGTGGCCGCAGTAAACAGCCTGAGTCTCAACAATGGACGTTCAGAAAAGGTTTGATATAAACACAATCTTTTTGAGCTTGGTTGTAAGGCAGGCTGAGGGCGTACAGGGTGCAGTGAACGGGACACTGATTCGGTACCGTTGCTGACGCTAATGTGAAGCGACTCGTCAGTGTGACTAAATCAGGCTTGTTTTCTAAACACGGCACAACGCAGGAAAAGCTTTCCACTGCAGATATTATTACAAGGCCGCTTTTTGTAGTATTTGCATACAAGTGCATAAACGTGCGGAGCACAACGGTAAACAAGCAGCCCCTTTCTCCACGTCCGCACGACGTTTGTGTATACACACGTATGCCTGCTTCCTGGTCATCTGTCTGTAGTGAAGAAACATCTGGTTTATTTAGTAAACCTTTGTTTGTAAACTAATGTCAACAATGACCGGTGTGGAGATTATCCCTGTTTACCTTCCTAATACAAGATTCCTTAATTCAATTTATTTCTAAATGTAAAAACATTCCATAAAGTTATAGCTCACAAAAACCCCAAAAAGATATTTGGAAAAATGTCCAGCGCTCGTTCACTTTTATTGTATGAAAACCTTAGCGAATCCAAATCCAAACCAACGGATGCTGTCATGCATGTTAATCTTCGCCTCATCCATTTCACTAGTAAGCTGCATTTTTTGTGCTTAGTGTCCATGCTTATTGCTACTAGGTTACTGAAGGTACATTATGAATAATCCACATTTTCCCTAGCACTATATCCTTATTATGATTTCCGACAGCTCAGCTTTATTTTACCCCAGCTTTGCACCCTCACACCCTCCGTGATGTACTTTTACACATTTATAAGGTCCTGTGAGGTTATTTTTGACTAAAGGGCAGATTAAGTGTTTTTTTACAGAAGGTTTGCTCCATCACTCATATGCGTTTGGATAGAACCATAAGTTATCATTTAATAAATGCTGACATCCTCGCTACACAACGAGTCATGTCCATAAACCTATTGTGTCGCTCTTCACTAAATGGATTACAGGATACAAGCGGGGTCAATCGTCAATGAGATCAAGAAGATTCTGGCCAGCGCGACCATGTGTCACATCATCCAACTGATCATCTCTTTCTTTCCCTTTGTCTCTCTAAGGATGAGTTCTCTCTCCAATAGACATTCATTTAAAACTGAACTCTCTTACTCAGTCGGAACAATTAAATCTTGATGGTTGCGAAATGGTGTAATGCATTTCATTACAGAATGGCAGAAAGCTCGGGTCATTCTCTAATGGCGAGGACCGTCTCTGTGAATGTGTTTTAAACGTCGCTCGGATTCAGGATGGAGTCTAATTGACTAATTAAGCCCCAGATGCAACTTTGCGCGTGTTTAGAGAGAGCAGAGGGTGTTGTGTTGAAATACGTGGCCCTGCTACATTAGCCATGTAAATGCATAGTAAATCTGCTTTTTATTGGGTGTAATAAATACCCAGGACGCTGTGCGGTCCAGCCCCGCTCTCGTCTCCAGAGCACCCGCATTCTCTAATGCATTGACCTCGGGCTGAGCGAGAGAGTTGAAGACCGTATGAGGGAGAGAAAGCGTAAATAGATTGCAGGTGGCTCGTACGTGATAGATAAACATTAGCTCACTTTTCATTTTTTTCCCTGGTGGGTCTTTTTCCTCCCACTTGATTGGTCTGTTTATCTGCGATAATGCAGTTCAATGTGTGTTTATTTGTGGATTATGAACCTCACCGGATTGCTTGTGTGTTTGCAGGAGAAAGCCGCTCTCGAGAGCCTCAGCCAGCAGTTAAAACAGTCTGATGAGAGTAAGTTCACTCACGCTATGATGGACTTTGGCATCAGTGGCGATTCGGATGGTATGATACTTTTTACAGTCTATCATACATTCGTGAATGTGTTTAATGTCATCGGGCAGATTAAATTTGATGAGTCTTAATGGAAGAAATTAAAATGAGAAAATAAAATTCTCTCATCATTTTCTCCCCCCTCTTGTTATTTCAAACCTTTATGATTTTAGAAGATATTTAGAAAAAGTTAGCTAACAGCAGTGGCACCCATTTACTTCTGTTGTATGGACAAGTCAATGGGTGCCGGTTCCCAACATTCTTCAAAATATATTCTATTGTGTTTTGCAGACACATACAAGTTTTAAACGATATGTCATGTGGCTCAGTAAATTTCACCCAAAAAGTAAACAGTTATACTAACTTGATAAAATCTTTTTTTTTAAATTGATTTTGTAAAGAAAAAATGTATTTATTTAACAAATGTGTAATTGTAATATACACCTAATATTTTGGGTGAACCCTAATAACAAATGTAAAGCTTTAAAATGTACTTTTTAAATGATTTCACGTAAGATCCAGTCCAATTTTTTGAGTATTAGAAAATTATGATTGTCATTTTTGGATGAACTAGTGCTCCCACTGTACATGTACTTCTTAGCAATTTAATTTAAATTATTCATTCATCACAATGCAGAATTAAATTAGCTTAGCAAAAGCTGCTTTCTGCTAACTTAAACAATACCCATTAATAATTGAAAACACTTTTGTCCACACTAACAACAGTCCGATTTCATCTCTTCAGGAAGCCCGAGTGTTTCTGATTCACGGATCTACAGAGAAGCTCGGGGACGTGGCAACAATGAACCGCATATCAAGCGGCCCATGAATGCCTTCATGGTTTGGGCCAAAGACGAAAGAAGAAAGATCCTTCAGGCTTTCCCAGATATGCATAATTCTAACATCAGCAAGATCCTCGGTAAGACAAAATACGCGGTGTAGTACATTACATCTCAGTAGAACTTAAAGTGACACACCGTATGCGTCATTCGAATTTCATATTTAACTGTGTGATATCAGTGGGCGGAGCTAAAAGTCAGCCTCCTTTGCAAAGAACAGTGTATCCACCCCTGTTCTTCCTTCCCGACACACGCATAATGCATTGTGTAACCACTGCCTAATGAATCGCTCTAGAGGGCCGACTCCAACAATGATGATATAATTCATTATGCATTAAACCAGCACTCGAGTCTGTCTGACATTTTCTCCAGGCCTCTGGGATTGTGTTTGACATTTTAAAGAGCTCCTAAGCGTTTTATAACGCCGGGAAATCTGGTTTTAATAAGGCCCCGCTCTCTCAATTGTTAACAGAAGGAGTTTCCCCTTCCCAGCGCTGGGTGCGTGTCAGGACCGGCGGTGACAGCTTTTTCCCATTAAACATACAGTAGGACTGCGTAAATTCAACACAGACGCACGAGCGTGTTTAAAACCCGCTCGCCGGGGTTTTTGGGAAAGAGACGGTTGTGCGTGTGTTTGCATGCGTGTTTGTAGGACTCTGTTAATGAGAAATAAAAGGACACGGGCCACAGGTACACCTGTTAAAATCTGATAATTACACTGAGTATGTTAGACATCCACTTAACCCCCTATCACCTGAAATAATGACGCATGTCAGCCGCGTGTGTGCCAGCGTGTTACAGAGGGCAGACAACACACACAGAATTCTGTTCTGTTTGACATCAACGCCACTCGAAGGTACTCATTACACCAAACAAAAGCCCTCTCATAGTGCAAAGTGAGCGACCTGCCTGTTCAGCACTCACCATTAAAACCATTTAAAACAGACGTTTGTGTGTGCGTGTGCAAGGGAAGTGTAAAATGTATTACAAATTTATTTTAATCCTCAAAACTAGTAAAGTGGAAATCCTCAAGAATGGTTTTGAACACATTTTTTAGAGGAAGTTTATCTTAGATGTTCACAAGGGTGTGCTTCACAGTTGGGCTACTTTTGCGTGGTTAAATGCAAAGTGCAATTTCAATTTCAAATGCTTCCTTTATTTACACGCCCTTTTGACATTTAAACCTGTAAGACTTTATTTCGTCTAAAAAACAGGAAGGAAGATATTTTTGAAAAACGTTGATGACCAAAAACACTGGACCCCATTGACTTGTATGGACACAAAATCAATGGGGACCTAGCCAACAAAGATGTAAGACAGAAAAATTAATAATGAAAGGGCTTTACAATGTACTAATTAACCTTAAGTTTTACCTTGCGTACTGTCTAAAAGGAAAGAATATATTGTGTGCATTTCTGTAAGGTTTTCTTCAACATTTTCCTGTTTCTTTAGGTTCTCGTTGGAAGGCAATGACTAACCTGGAAAAGCAGCCATACTATGAAGAACAGGCTCGTCTTAGTAAACAGCACCTCGAGAAATACCCAGACTACAAATACAAACCCAGACCCAAACGCACCTGTCTGGTGGATGGAAAGAAACTGCGCATCGGTGAATATAAGGCTATTATGCGCAACCGCAGACAGGAAATGCGGCAGTACTTCACCGTAGGGTGAGATGTGAATTGTGTTGTCACATTTTTAGTTTACAAAAAACTATTGAAACACTTCTTTTTATTACAATCAAATCAAATATGAGTCTAAATATTATTTAATAAATGAGATCATTAAGGAAAGTCACAAAAGCAATAAAGCTTAATAAGTTTAAGTTGAGGCATTTAAACTAAATGTAAATAAAAATATAACAAAAATTTTCTTCAATTTAACTTGTTGTAATTTAAGGCTCAAAAGTACATAAGAGAATTGCGAAAATTTTAAATATTTACTAAATATAACATATCATTCTTTAAACTATCTTTAAACTAATGAAAGAATAATTACTAACAGATTGTCTGTTGTTTGTATTACAGCCAACAGTCCCAGTTGCCCTTATCCTCAGCGGGCGTCGTGTACCCAGGCGCGCTCTCCATGGCAGGAATGCCGTCCCCACAAATGCCCTCCGAGCACTCAAGCATGTCCAGTAGCCCCGAACCAGCCCCGCCCACCAGCCAGGTGTCTTACCTCAGCGCCCACAAAGGGGAGGGACCCCGCATAAAAGAGGAGGACCTTCGAATGGATGACGGAAACGGCGACGCCTACGACGATTTCGACTACGAAGACGACGACGGCGACTACGGGAGCGACAGTGAAAACCACATCGCTCACTAATCCCGCCTATCCCAGCCATCTCACCAATCACCTGGCATCTCACGCGAACAACCTTCATTCCGCCCCCATCCACCGTCCAATCCGGACGAGCCCCCACCCGCAGGAGTCTTAATTAATGCAGCAAAGCACAGGACCTGTCAATCACAAGACTGTTACACGGAAAGGAGGGTCTCGTGGAAAAAACGCAACACTTGCCTCGACTCCCGCTTGGGGGAAAGTGGCGCGGCGAGTTCACGAGTAAGCTACGAGGATAAACCGAGACCAATTTTATTAAGAAAACAAGGACTGTCATAGACACTTTAAAATGGTGGACCTGTTTGTTTCTAAAGAGACACTTTTAAACAGCTTTTTTTCTTGGTTCTATAATATTCTCACTCAGGTACACAGTGCCAACAAGTGGCTTGTGAATGTGATTTTGTTGTTTTTGTGCTACAGTTTTAATAGAGAAAAAAAAGACATTTATTTTCTTCTTCACCGTAAAAAGCACCTGACGACAAACATTTCCTAGTTTTGCTATTTGCTAAATCTCTGTCACTCTCACAACCATGTCCTCAATGTCTTGTGTTTTTGTTTATGGGATGAAAGGATGGAAGGGAGGATTCAAGTCCCTTCACTCAGGAGTCTGGATAACGCTGGATGACAGACAATCCCTCCTTCCTCGCATCTTTTCTCCTCGACCAGCTTTTTCTCTTCCTTTACCTCGCCTTTTGCAGGAGCTTTGGACATGGAATGTCTCTCTCAGGTGTGGAGACAAACTTTACAAGATAGCACAAACTTTGTGTCGGGCCGACGCAGCGATGGTGGAGTCGAAGCAGAATTGTGTGTGTTTGCGTGTGTGTTTGAATGAATGCAAGTTTCACTAGAGTTAAGTTAAATTTTATTCCATTTAGACGGTTGATGTGCTGGTCATGTGAACGCAAATGAAACGTTAATATTCGATACAGACGATTCATACTAGTGGGTGATCAGGAACATGAAATCTCTTGTTTTGTTTTTTTAATTTGTCTCTTTTTATCAGTCACTCTGTTTATCTCTCCGAAGGAGCGTCAGAGTCATGCCATCAGTCATCTGGGCTCTGCGTGGCTCTGACTGACCCACTCCATCTTACAGCACCTGTTGGCAGGGCAACGGCATTTGATTGACGGCTGCCCTAACTGCAACTGCTGTGCCAGTCTCTGTCTGGCCTGGTGTGGGCATGAGCGGGCAGCTGGATGAGAGAAACACACAAGCTGTTTAGTGAACAGCAGCCAGACTCCATCCATTAATTCTTTTTTTTTTTGCTCTTCACATACAGCGCAGATTTATTCACAAGGTACTCTGACACCTGCAGCGCTAGCAAAAGAACTGAACACTCGTTCTCATGACCGACCACATTTCGTGTGATCATCCTCGTTTGTCACGATCGGATCCCGTCCCGTTCTTATTTGTGTTTTTTCTCCTTGTCATCGTCACTCTGCTGTTGAGGTTGGGAGGGTCCGTTTCAGACTCTGCATGTCAATGTTTTAGTTCGTATTTTGAAATACTGTATTTTATTTTCATTCAAACTGCCTCTAGTGTAATAATATTATTAACAATAATTCTAAGAATAGGCAGCGATTCCTAAGTTTAGTAAGTTATGTACAGTATAATTTATTACTTTCCTCCAGTTGGATTTTTTTATGATCGTAAGGAAACCGCGCTTGATAAAGCATTATATTTAGCTGGGTAGTTATTTAGATTTAATTATTACGCTCGATATTTCGTTTGTTTTTATTTTTTATTTTCCGTTCGTTGTTTCGTTGAATTAATCCCGTTCTGGACGCTGGTGTATCTAAATGGTCACGGTGAACTGCTGACATGAAGGAAAGAGACGCTTCTCTTTTTATCATTTTCTTTTCTCCTCCGTGCATCGTTCATGAACTCCAAACACACGTTTCTGAAAGCACTAGGACTCTGGATACTCGGAGACGAAAATAAGAAGAACATGAGATTTTATTTGTAATTGTTTATGTATAATGTGAAGTTTTCTATCTGTTGAATTCTCTTTTTGTTTTACTGAAGATAAAGAAAACAGCTATATTATACCCCCAGTTGTCATCGAATAGGATGAGTGTGGATCTTGAGATTTGTCATCCTTTCGTTTCATTGGAACATCATTGGTTTGGACAAAAAGTCCTGAGTCAGTTTACCCTTGAAGGAACAGTTCACCTAAAAATTCAAATTCTCTTATCTTTATTCATCTTCATTTGATATTTGCTAAGGTTAAGCTGCTTCTCCTTTGCAATTTTAAACTCATAACTTGTGTTCAACAGATTAAACGTTGCACAGGCTATAAAAGACTATTGTAATGTGAACTGTTGCTTTAAGACAGGATTTCTTTGAATCTGTTTGTCTGATTCCATTGAAGCTCTTCTGAATGGCCATATATTTGATTCTTGTTTTAGCTCCACACTTTGTCTCCCTTAAACTTTTAGCAGCGATGTCAGAATAGCTCCCCATCAGATAATTTGAATTTCAATCACAAACAATCATCATATGATGTCAAATGTCATGTCAATCGTACCGAGACAAATGCTGGAGGTCTGGTTTAACACACAGGGTCAGGTACTGTCAATCTCATGAACATATACGGCGATGCATTTAAAAATGACAATGATGATGACCTGTATTCTGAACAATAAAAGATAAGACAATCAAAGTCCCGTGTGGAGCTCAAAACAACGACGACAAACGAAAAGTACTTATCCTACCATCTCAACTTGAAAATGGAGAGAGATAATTATGTAAATATAGCATAGAGTTATAGATTTATATTTTGTTCATAACACAGTGTAATATAAGTTGTATATTTCTTTCTCTCTTTTATTGATGTTATTCATGCCACAATAAAAGCAGGAGTTACTGTACTCTTATGGAAAAAAAAAGAAAAAAGCAAGCCGTGGGTTACCACCATCTGTTCTAAGTTGACGTTTTTCAGTATTACTGCCAGTCAAGGCTCAAATAAAAACAGCAACGTGTTCTGTATCTCTACCGTGTGTCTGTGGCTTCTTTTTCTGATTTACAGTAACATGCGTTTTAACATGATGTTTACACAAATACAAGAGACCAGTAATAGAAAAACAATTAGGAGACCAATCCAAATTTGCATTTAATTACTTTTTTTAAATACATGTATAAACATTAGGTTTGCATTACTTAAATATAAATAAAAAAATGTTTTGCTGTATTAAAGGTCTGACAAAATACAGAGCATCTTTTCTGTAGTTTTGATCTGTTTCTCCAGTTGTCAATTTATGCAATTAAATACAAATAGAAAATTTATTTTCTTTATATTTGGAAGAAAATTTCATAAAAAATAAAAGTAAAAATTCACAGGACAAAACAAAAACAATTATTTTACCTTAAATCCAGAAAACTACAAATGAAAACAACAAAATTATCTCCTTATTTTCTGGTATTGAAATGTGGTTAAATTATGACAACGAGTGTGCTCATACGATTTTAAAACATAGAACTAATCTTCAGACCAAGATATTTTCTAAAGAAAAAAAAAATCAAAAATTTCCATCCCACTGGAGAGAAGGACAACTGCTGAATTAGAATTTATTTAGTATTGTTAACAAACCAGTGTTTGTCTATTTCTCCTTCCCTCAAAAAAGTTTTTGGAAGCATTCATAATACTTTTATTTATAGTCTAGGCTCAGTTTAAAAACTGATTCATGTTTTTATTTTAAATGATCATGTTTAAAAAGTGCTAGTCCTACAACTGAAGCTCCTAAATAAATGCAAATAAAGTATGTAAAGTTCAATCACCCAAACCGAAAAGATTTCTTCAACAAAACCCAGAAAGCCTCAAGTAGACAAAACGCACAGAAAGTCCACCTGTCAATTTAAGCCGTTAATTCATTAACCAATCCCTGATTTCAACCAAACAGGAGGTCCGTGGAGAACGGTGCCATTCGGTGAGCCAATGAAACAACTTGTTCAATTAACTCAAGGTATAGATCCAAAAGTAGATGCTTGTCAGAATCAACAGAAAGAAAAAGCACAAAAGGTATTGTTATCTTATAAGAACCACATGCTTTACATTAAATGTGATATCGGTGTAGTAGTTGTGTGGGTTCAAAGCTCTTTTGTGTTTCTGTTTTGAGTGTTTGTCTGAGAGGATTTAAGTACTCTGAGTCTTCGTGTAAACGCAGTAAACGACTGGAAAATTGAGTCTTTAAGTCTTTAAGAGAAGTAGCTTCGCTCAGGGCACTGTAAATATTTGATATTTGGCCTGTAGCTAATACTACATAAAGAGGGTTTTGTGCGTTTGTGTGTATAAATGTAAAACACAACAACATCAATATCTGATTTTTTGAGTGGGTTTTCCTCTATCCATGCTAACCACCAAAGAAAAATGGGGCAACATGTCTCCTCGCAAGCGACGATGTTGTATGAAGGAAGCAATTAGCATAATTCAGAATGTGTTTTTACTGTTTGTACATGTTTGTAAGCTCATTCTAGCTTATGTATTTTTACTCTCACCGTGTCTGTGTGCGTGCCCGCATATGTCTACGCGTACGTGCACGAGTGCGTTCTCGTGCAACAGCTCGGTGAAATGCACAGATTTGAAGCGTGGGTGTTTAGAGATTGAGTAAAAACGATGTCACATTAATGATTTAAAGTAGGTAATAGGATGTGATGGGCCTCCAGAGCCGCCAGCTAAGCTGAGTTTAAGACACTCCGCTAATGTATTCATGAAGAGGGGGGGATTAGAGAGCACTCAGAGCCCGCACACGTGCTTTACCTTTGACAGACGTGCGTACGCATGCACGCCATCTTAACGTGACCGAGACGGAACGCATCTGCAGTTGCACTACAAAGGAGAAACGTTGACATGCGTGTCGCTCTGCATGGCAGGGGCCAAATACAGAAAAATACATAAAGCTGTCACCGACAGACGGAATCCAAGACAACTAACTAAAAATAAATGTAAATAAAGAAAATCACAGAGTCTTGCGCTGTTTGAAATAATATTAAGGACTAAAGCTATCACTGATAATCAGGAAGCTGAAGCACAATGTGTCCAGCTGTTTAATTTACAACTTTAAACTGTGTTGTTTAAAGTTCATCTACATCAAAAAATATGCATTATGAGTCATTTTTCTTTTTTAACTTCGTACGCATTTAAAACATGGGGTGAAAATGAGAAATGTCATTTTTTAAGCTTGAAAACTTCATTTTAAGGCTTAAATATTTCAATGTAAATTCTAAATCTTTGTGCGTTTCCATTCATTTTTGTAAGAAGATTTTATTCTATGATCCCCTTTATGAGCGTAGCTTAAGCCAGGACTAGGCCTTAGCTAAATTAGGATATTGCTTTTAAAGTATGCTTTGTAAGTTGTTCTAAAATGTGTCTTTGAAGAGAATAGAATTTGTTCGCTTCTTGAGAAAAAAGTTGTTTTCAGTTAGAACTGCTTAAATGTTAATTTTAGTCAAGGACTATCCTTAAGTCTTGTTTATAAAACCAGGCATATTTATTAAATATATTATGAAGTTTTTAACATTCATAATATCAATATTTCTTATTTTGAGATATTAATATTGGAACATAAAAACGGCCTGCATGACTTATTTTACTTATTAATTATATTAATAGTTTTGGATGATCTATAGAATACACTATATTGCACATTACCTCAATCAGAGCATTACATGTGATCTACCCAATCACAATTTTCTCTTCAAACCAGAAACAAATATCATGTCTCCAAATATTGCTCCTGTGTCAATCTAGTGACCAATCAAACCACATAAATACAGTTTGTGTGGTCCTTAAATTTTTTGATGTGCAAAAACAACTGTAGCTGATCGGTTCTGCCGTTTAGCTCCAGTTTAGCAGGAGGTGAAAGACAGGCATGGGATTGAGAGGAACAGCTCACCCAATGCGTGCTCCAGTCAGTTTCGACACATATTTCCCCTTACAGATGACACATTACGTTTGTTCAAATTCAGTGACTTCATCAACAGCTGGCCTACTCCACCCCCCCATCCCATTAAGTCTCATTCATATAAAACCTTTTCTGCGTCCTTCAAAGTCTGACATACGTCTTGCTTTCTTGTGTATTTGCCAGTTCTTGTGTCATTTCAGTCTCTGCCTCAGACGGAACGCCCACGGTCCACTCACTGACCGTCTGATGCACTTTGCACACACACTCAAGTTGCAATCTGATTGGCAGATTTGTGAAACGTTCAGGAGTAATGGTGTTTTTTGTTAGTCCACCCCGTACTAAAGTTGTGTTCAGGGATGAAAATATGAGCTTTTCTGATGAAATTTAATCACATTTTCTAATTACTTTTTCTAAAATGTCTAATGTGAAACATGTTTACAGATGAAGCGGACTCTAAACTGACTATATGCAGGCATATGAATTGTTCAAACACTAATGATGTTTACTTATTCAGTATATATGGTGACTATGATAGGGGTAAAATACAATAAATTAAAAATTCTAATGATGAAAAAAGTCAATTTATTTAATTATGAGATCAAGTGAGATCAAATAAAAAAATGTGTAATAAAAATCTAAATAATCATTGCAAAATATGCTTTAAATGTGTATTATATGTGTGAAAAAATCTTTAAAATTCGAATGAGGAAAAAACAGTCAATACATATAAGTGAATACAGATAAAAACTATGTAACTATATAATGATAAACTAAATAAACATTGTACAATATATATTTTAAATCATTGATATAAGTGGGAAAAAAATCTTCATAATATCTGTTGAAAAAAAAATGTCAAAAAAACAATTGAAAAGAGATCAAATTAAAACATATTATATAATATATAATACAAATATAATATTTATTTAGCTTTTAATATGTAAACACATATAATAAGAATATATTTGAAGTTATATCTTTTAAATAAGCGGTGTTTCTGAATTATTTCATATTTCATATTTTAGATGACTTTTACAGAGATTGTCAGCTCATTGTTTCTAATTAGTTTTTCAAAACAAGTTTATTTTCCTGGTCACACTAACCTGCAAACGCCCAACATGTACCAGACTTTATGCCACAGGTCAAAGTCTGGCAACACGTGAGGGTATTTCAGCCAACTTAATGATTGCACCGAATGAGTTTGTTCATTCTCATCAGATTTCCCATCAAAACATCTCTTACATTTCCACAATTTCCAAACTATTGCATGTAGCACTTAACATTTTGTACCGAGCATTTTACCGTGTTTGTGCCTCATCGGTAGAACAGCTTGACTAAGCGGTATGTGAAGAGACCGCTTGCACCCGCTGGCCTCCATTTGTAATTTATCAAATTGATTTTTGAAGCATTTTTCTCCAGCCATTAACACCCGAATCCACACATGCTAATATTATGCTAATGGTATGTTAATTGAGAGGGGAGCTGCTAAGCAGGCCTGCTGTCAGGAGCTCTTGTGAAACTGGGTGGGGTCAATCGCAAGCTGCAAAGCGAGCCGTAACACAAATAAACAAACCTCTAAAAGCTTACAGGAGCATCGCTGCATGATAACGCATGAAGGAGGGGGGGCGGTCGGCCACTCATCGAAATAAACAAATGTGTCATTTAAAGCAAAGCTGCAGTTGGAAATATCACTCTTGCTGGAGTCAGCTGTGAATCTCAACCTTGCTAATGTTTCTGGATATGATGGACGTTTATGCCACGGTTCCGTCCAAAAATGAAAATGCTGTCATTGTTTACTCACCGTTGTCATCCAGACCCGTATGGCTCTCTTTTCTCTGTATAACACAAACATGTATTGTTCTAGTCGCCTTTGTCCATTTAAATTATAGTCAATGGAGACTGATGCTTTAAAACTTCAAATAAGATGCACAAGCTCCAACAAAAGTTCAAGTCAGTGCTTCCATTTTCAAGTTTTGAAAAGATGTTCAGCAGCTTCATGTGATTTCAAACTGTTTTTCATGAACTGTTTACTCCGAACGAATCGAATCATACCTACCTTTTGGTCGGACATCTTTCAAACATGTTGAAAATCTTTTTTATCCTATTTATGGCACAATTGCTTTGTTTCATCTCATTCGGGTCCATTTCTTGTAAATTCATGTAGAGACATCAAAATAAAAATCTCACTATTGTATGCTATAAAGTTAACATTAATATGACTTTAAAACTTCAAATGGATGAGGTTCCAATGTCCGTCAAACCAATGCAAGTCAATCAATACCGCTGTTGTTAAGTTAATGACATTCTTTTAAATATCTTCTTTTGTGTTGTACAGAAGAGTGCGAGTCAAGGATAAGAGCTTTCACTTTCGGAGGTAAGCAATCATTTAAGGATCTATGCTAAATACCGACTATAGGATGAAATCCTTTCTCCACAAACATCCCAATGGCCCTTCATGCCAAACACCCCAAATTCCCCTCAGTGCAACACAAACAGCCCCTTGCTGAACCTCGGCATTTCCCCTTGTATTGAAAGGCCCACTGCTGACCTCTTCAGGAAGAGTAACGCCTCTTTGGCCCGAGAGAGAAGCGTCTTCCCCCCTCCTGCATTGACAGTGACAGTGCAGTGGAGCGCATCTTTAATTTGCCCTGGCCGCCGTTTGCTCTGTGCTCCAAGACTTTTGAGTTTATGTCTCTGGCAAATATTTGTTTTTGATTTGCCAGAATGAGAGCGGACCCGCTGGCATGTTCTGGGGCAGCCTGGCTCCTGCCCTTAGTGCAGTGACAGCTTTTGCCAGCTGTTGACTTTGTAGCTGAATGTTGTTTAATATTCACTTTCTTATGCGCTGTGACCTCTTTCAGCCTTAAAACCTTTAATTTATTAAATTATAATTCATTCTTCAGAATGTTGCGTTCCTCTGGTGAAAATAATGTTTTTTATGCTTTAAATGTTTAATAAAGAGTGAAAACAGAATATTAAATATAATATAGCTGACCAACATCTTTAATTTAAAATATATTATTTGTATCACTATAAAGTTTTTGCCCAGCTTATGTTATTTGCATTTAAACGATGCATTAGTGGCCTTTGCGATGAACGTTGGTGGGGTGAAAAGGGTCATGAGATGGACAGGATTTTCGCCAATGTCCCAGGATTTCAGCCTGTTGAGCGCACACAGCGGCCTGAGTGACTGGGATTTAGAGTCCTGACCATGACCGGATAAATCCCAGGGTTGTGTAGTTGTCGAGCAGCAAGTGTTTTTTGCACAGAGCGGGTCTGGTGAACAGATGTGAGCCGTCCCGTGGTGTAGCGACAGTGTCTGGTGGTCCTGCGGTTAGTCTTTAAGAGGAGCGAGGGAACTTTATTTACCACAAACTACAGGCCTTTAAACCTCATCCGTCTGAATTTGGGTTTGTGCCACTGCAGACAAAAGCTTTGTTTTCTGCTGTTTATTGTTGGAAATTGAAGAAACAAAAAATAGAATAATACAAAACATGAGAAAATGCACTGAGAAAATGGGTTGTCGGATTTACTTAATTTTATTATGTACATCAGTTCTACATGATTAAATTAAGTTGTTGTAACTTAACAGTTGATTCAAATTTAAAGAGAAATATTGTTAAAAAAACATATTTATTTTTTTAAAGTGTTTGTTTATTTATTTGTTTATGTTATCTCCCCTTATGGTTCTTCATGTTTTCACTTAAATCAAATGGAAGCCAAAAAATGAAAAAATTCCCCAATTTTTCGACATTTCTCAAGTCTTGACAAGACACGGGATCACAATGAGAACATCCTGAGTGCTTGTGTGATTTGTGACAAGCGTCTTAGGAGCGAAGCCAGATTCCCTTTCAGCTGTGATAAAAGATCGCAGGTCACATGAAGTGAACTTCAAGAATTTGGAATGGATACATTTGTGTTTTTAGGGTACTCTTATATAAAAAAAAAACATGGCTTGCAAAGAATATTAAGTTTGCTATTTCAGACACTCTTCACAAGCTCGAATTCTCTAGTTTTGTTAAAAACAACATTTGAAGACGCTACAAACATTATAAAACCATTATGATGGTAAAAAATATAATTTTTGTAAAAACTAAAACCCATACGTTGTGTTAAAATTCAATTTTAGTGTTTAAAGCAATCATTTTGAAGACACAAACAAACGCTTTAAAGCATCACCATGATGGACTGCAAGCGAATTCTGATTGGTCGAAGGCACATTTGGCTTTTGGGCTAAAAATAGGTTCGGACTTATAGCAGTTTTTAAAGAAACAGCATTTTGTTGCACATTTTAAACAAATAAATAAAGCCATATGGCATGAAACATTGATAGAGCAGAGAATAGGCACATAAATAAAAAAAATATTACAAATTATTTTTTTAATTTTGGAAATATGCTCTTCAAAGGTTATTTTCTAAACTTTTGTTTTTTGAAAAGCCTGCATACTTTTTTCATCTACCCATTAGCAAAAAAGCTAAATTGCTCTGGACCTTTGCAAAAAGAGTCTCTGTTTTCTGTGTTTCTCTCAAACAAAGTCGGCAAACACAGCTCACCGAATGTAGAAATACATTAAAATTCTCCAGACAAGCATAATTGGCGTGTCTGAAATATTGCAAATAACAGTAATTATCAGATATTACTTGTTCTGTTGAAACAGCCGCCGTGTCATTTTCTGTTTTGATTGCCTCGGTCAGATGTCTGCAAAAACTTTCACCCACTCGATTTACAATGCAACATTAGAACATCTTTGTTTTGAAAATGTTTTTATCGCCGAGCTGAACTCATTCACATTGTAATGAGAATCACATTGTTTTTCAAGGAACAACGAAGACCAAAAATGTCGTTTTGTCAGGAGATTTGAAGTTTTGATGATCCTTTAAGGATCTGATATTGGGAAGTGTTTACAGTTTAATTACTATCTGTGTTGAGCTCGGCTCCCCTCCGGAGCATCCAGCTGTGAGGCAGCACGAGATGAAAAGCATACGCGGGGGAAAAAAGAGAAGGATGAAATTAATGGGGAGAAAGGGAAGGATGAATGTGTGTTGACAGTTGGAATGTCTCTGGATCCGCAGGTCATGGGGAGATTCTGTCCCCTGAAAGTGATCCAGATGCTCTGGGCATTGACTTGAGACCAAGAAGTAGATCATATATACAACCTGTGTGCAATTGCTTACGGGGACTGAATGCATGAGGAGGGGCTCACCGCCGTTTCGCCAAGACATGGGGCGGCGAGCAAAGAACTCCCCCGCACTGGGTCAGAAAAACGTTATTTTCGTGATGCTGGCAACCTGCTTAGTATGGAAAATAACTTCAGACTGTTTTTGACAAGGGCAGACATTAACCTTTGACCTTGTCTTCATAATTAAACTTTGAGTCTTTTTCATAAAACACACAGAAGGAATATATAGAAACCAAGTGCCCTTAAAGTGACTCTGGCAAATATGGAGAATCTGTGGGAGAATGGCAGGGATTAACAGGGGTTCAAAAGTCAGGCGGCATGATTGAAAATACTTAAATTTTGCATTTTTCTCATAAAAATAGTAGTATATTTTTAAATTGTAAAAAGATAGGAATAATTATTAGCAAAAAATACCATACATTGTATACATACATACATATACATATAAATACATACATAGATACATATACTTATACATACATAGATACATAAACACATACACACGCATGCACATATACATATACACATATATAAATAGTATTTTTCTATTAAGAAATAATTATATATATTTATTTTTATACACGGAACAATTGCTGGGATGAGTTCCACCTGATTTGAGTTCATTTACATAATATAAAAAAATTGAAAAGAATAGAAAAAAATATGTATGGATGTTCATGATTAAATTATGTTATTTTAAAGGTACTTTTCCCAGCAATTTCGCAAGTTTAAAACTTAAAATAACATATGCTCATGCATTTTACATCATCAAGTATTTCTTTCCTAAACATTTTCTAAACAGTTAAACTTTGCTAGTAAAAGTCTTCAATCTCCATGTGCAAGCATGCAGTATATGCGTTTTCTGCATTGGCTCACCCTCCATCTGCATTTCTCTGCTGCAAATCTGCATAGCTGACATTTGCGAGTGATTTGAAGTGCATCGCAAAGGTTGTCAAGGGATTAATCTCATATCACGCTGTGGTGCAGAAAAACGGCCCCTTCCAAGAATTAAACACAATTTACCCATCAAGCCCTTCTTATTCTCCACCGCAGACAGGCATAAATAATATCACTGCGGTCCAGATTCGCTAATTTACCAGCTTAAGCATCTCTAAATGTTATTAGAGAAGGCGAGGAGCTTCGCGGACCTCCTTCCGGCTGTGATTTGTTACCCGGTTGCATGGTGTGTGTTGGTTTGGGTGCGAGGAGCGGACCTGACATCATCTGCGAGCAGCCTGTAACCTCAGGGGCATGTACCCTGTGTCTGGCATACACTTTTCCCTTGTTTCCCTTGTTGAATCATCTGTGTATATTGCATTAATTTCTTTTTTAAAATGTGTGTGTGGAGTCGGGCTTGTGTGTGATCCAGCTTCAGATCGGTTAAATGATTACCACATTACAACATAACAATTTGAAAATTATAACATCCTATAAGAAGAATTCTTTATTCATTTACTCACCCTCGTCATTTAAAACCTGTTTCTTTCTTTTTTCCATAGAACACAGGAGAAGATATTTTGAAGATAGTTGGTAACTGGCAAATTGATTTTTGGTTTTGTGTCCATACAGAAAAAGTAAAGTGTAACCCAGTTGTTCGGTTGCCAGTATTCTTACAAATATCTTCTTTTGTGAACGTCATACAGGTTAAAACCAAACAGTATTATGATTACTATTCAGATGAGTGTCCACTTTCTTGCGTGTGTGTGTAGACTCTCTAGATCTCCGAGTGTATGTTTATCAGGGTGCAACAGAGTGCATCCCCTTGGCGATAAACCTGCTATTATTCTGACAGTCGCGATTGGAGGCCATGCTGGCAGACTCGCTTTGCAAGCAGGTTAGCAGCGGAGTGCTTAGCTTCACCTGCCAGCCTGAGTTAAAGAGGTGAAGACTTTTCCAATGACTGGCTTAGTGTCACAGACACGGGGCATGTGTGTTCACCGGATCCCTGTAGGGGTTTCCCCACACTATTCGTCCCTGTGTGAGGGAGGTGGGGCTGGATGTCAGGGGCTGTCAGAGACCCTCGCTGCTCCTGGAGTGAGACACACTGAAACACTTTTCATCGCTCATCCAATCAAGGCGTTTAGGTTTGCAGGAATGGGCGTAGCTTGTCTTGACTGAATTTGGCGAGCGGCTTAAAAATCTCTTTAAATAATATTTCTTAGATCCTTCAGTGCATTTCTATTTTCATTCAGCATTTTTATATTCTGACCCTGCCTGTGAAAACAAGGCTTGTGTCGTAAAATTAATTTCTGAGAAAAAGAGCATTAAAATTTGTTTTTACCTAAAAATGTATATTCTAACATAATGTTTCTTAGATTGTTAGAATGATTTAAAGCATAAAGAAAATATCAAAAATGACTGGGTTCTCACAGGCAGTGGGAGTCACGGATTATAAATGTGAAACACATGTTTTTTGTTTCAAGTTGCTAAGAATAAAATAGTCTGTAAAGTGCATGGTTGCATGTCAAATTCAATGCACTGTTCATAAAAATAATGTATACCTTCTGGTCTTTAAAGGCAGGTCACTGTGATGAGTCTATTTCACCCGAAAATTAATATTCTGCCTTCATTTACTCTCATTTTAGTCAGATGTTGGTAACTGGAACCCATTCATCCGCATTGGTTTAATGTCCATACAATAAAAGGCTGTCACTGCTGCAACACTCTTCAAAATATCTTCTTTTGAATAAAAATGAAGAAGAAAATCATACAGCTGACAAGAGGGCGAGTAAAGGTTGACAGAATTTTCATTGAGAGGTGAAATATATCTTTGCGTTTTATAGGATTCCAGGTTCAATACTTTGATAAAAGGTGTCATTTAAACTTTATTCCCTTTGGGCTAAACTCAGGTGACAGGTGAAAAGTGACTTTGACATCAGCTCGCACGTGCACGCACGCACACTCGCAAACAAAGCGGATCGGTAAGTCTCGCGCCCACACAGGCCTGGTTTTCCCTTCGCCAAATCGCAGGGGTGCCGGCGGGGTTCGAGGTGACAGCGCGGCATCAATATCACGCGCCGCCGACGCTTCCCTGCTCTCTCTGGCAGCATGCACCTCGCCAACCTTTCTCTCTTTTCGTTCATACACACTCACTTTCACTTCTATCACCTTCAGTGCTGAGCGCTCACCATCTGCAGCTCTGTAACACCCAGCCACTGCCAAAGCACAGGCCCCCGCACGGCCTCGTCACACACATACACAACATACGTGCAGTATACACGTACTGACTGTCATATCCTCACATGCTAAAGCAGACATGAGAGATTGTTCCCGACTAGTCGCAGACACATTTGTTAAATGACCGTCTTACACATGTTGGACACGAAAAAGACTGAAGACGCCAGGTGTGTTGTGATCGAATGGCGTGCAAATGTAGTTTCATGAGTACTATTGATGACGCATTTAAATGGACAGATCACCCAAACACAGTGACTTGCGAGCACATATTTGAAGAAAGTTTTCGTGGGTTGTGTCATACAATGGAAGTCAGAGGGGAGCAGTGGTGTTTTTTTACCAACATTTTTCAAAAACAACTACTTTTATGTTCTGGAGAAGAAAGAAAGTTATATAATTTTGGGCTAAATATTCACTGGATTGTTTTTTTATATTGTATATTCTTCTTCGGGTTAAGAAGCTTTTTGTGATTCTCTTTTTTTTTTAAGCACAAAAGATGTTTTGAGGAACGTTTCAGGGTGTTGTGTCATAAAACAGAAGTCAATGGAGACCAGTGTTGTGGATTACGTGTTAGATTTGTGAAAATCATAGTAGTTAAGTAGTAAAGGGTTAAAAAAGGAAAAATATAACTGTTAACAAAGTATACAGTTAAGTAAATAACAACTATAAACATAAATTTCAATTCACATTTATCTAAGAATGTGACTTGAAAACTATTGGTACAAAAAACACTGATCCCATTGACTTCTATTGTGTGACACAACCTTCCAAAATATATCTCAAAATACCTTCTTTTGTGCTTTGTGGTATTTTTGAAAAAGATTATACCACCTGTAACATCAGGTAAACACAAACAAACTGGGATTGGTCGCTTTACACATCCATTTGTCACTTTCTGTCTGAATGGGTAGTTCTTTTGAGGACCAAGCTTAAAGGTGCACATCTAATTCCGTACAAACGCATCCACTGTGAAAAAGCACATACCAGAAAAGGATTCTTCCAGTAGAGAGCGAGAGCGGCTGTAGTGCCGATGCAGAGTTTTTCCGGTCTTGCAACAAAAAAGCCCCACAGTTTTATTTAATTATCTCGCCGTAATCGAGGTCCCAGGTGATCGTTCCCAAGAGAAAAGAGTCCGGGCTTGATAACATTACACACTGAATTACACTCTGAGTGCGATATTACGGTGAGAAATTTCACGTCTTCCAGGCTAAACGTCTTGTTGTGGAGTGTCTTAATTCATTTACTGCTGTTTGCTGCCTCGGTGCCCCTGAGCAGAGGTGAATTAATGGTGGTCATTTCCCGCCCTGTTCGTTCCATTAAATGGACGCGACGCTCGGAGGCACCCGCCGAGAAAAGAACTCCATTTCGCCCAGAACTGCGAGGCCTCAAAGTGAGGAGACTATGAAATCTGTAGTGGAGTTTAATGACTTATAATGAGATTCATAAAACATGGCTGAACGTGCTGGAGAAAGGCGGGAAGAGGAAAAAAGCCGTTGACAGCAAGCAGGCTTGACATTTGGCCTTGCGTAATTAGGAATGTGCCAGCCTACGTTCCCTCTAAATCTGGGCTCTAAATCATTATTCTCCACGGTGTTGACTTTGTCATGTTTCTGCGCTTAAGCTTTACCATTTCTGTAAATATTGCAGCCAAAATTACATTACAGTTTTTTTCTACCCCTTAATTGCTTGCCCTCCAAACACAATCTGCTTTGGCAGTACATAAGATGGTATAGGAGTTAACGGAGGCTGGGAGCTGGCATGCAAGCTGTGTGCGCTCAGAAGAGGCCACTAAGCGGAGAAGATGAGGACTTGAGAAGCTGGAGACAGCTGATCACACATGCTAACTGTAGAGCAGCAGGCAGATGCCATTAGAACATGGCTGTCTGTCAGCAAAACTGGCAGAACACCGCAGCGAGATAGATAGAGAGAGAGAGAGAGAGAGAGAGAGAGATGCTGAAGTTTCGAAAGAAGGATGGAAAGATGCAGAGGTTGCTTGACAGCAAGAGTATGGCGGAGACTGAAGGACAAATGTAAAAAACAAACGTAGGGGAAAAGAAGGAAAGGTGTCGGAAGAGGGAATTAAAGGGAAAGAGTGACACTTAGGAAGTGACAGAATCAAAAAGGCGGAATTTTTGACGGCTTTCGTGTGAGTGTAAGCAAAACTCTTACAGTAACAAAGGCGCTGAAAGTTGGTTTTAAGAACAGTACTGTATTTTGTCAGATCAAGGGGTTGTTGCGACGGAGTATGCCTTGATCATTTGGGAAAAACAAAAGACAAGAACAAAAGAATGCAAGCAAAGACAGAAATTGAGGAACGACTGCCATGTATCTGACATAAAAGAACAAATCAAACCCGGGGACATTTTTATTTTGTATAAATTGCTGTTTTTGGCTCAGGTGGTCTGACGGAGGTCAAGTATCAACAATGCATTTTTATTTGCTTAGGGAAAACTTGCACACAAAATAGGCAAAGAGTACACTGTACAAAATGTTTTACATGGCCTAGTACATATCACAATAATTTACAGTCATATGGATACTTTTTCAGTGGAAAATACTAAAACAATTGAGCATAAACCCAAAAGTAAATTATTATAAAGATTTTATAAGTCGATGTAATGATAAAAAGTTACTTATTTAACAAATATGTACTTTAATGTAAATTATTTTTCTTACATCTAAAATAAAACAGTAAAATAACTTGTTTCAATGCTTTTAAACTGACTTATTGTTTTTCCTGTGTAAATTGTTTCACGTAAAATACAGTTAAGAATTTTTGAGTGTAGGAAGTGGTTAAATGTATAAAAATGAATATTTAAAAGAAATTTTAGGTAACAAATTAATTATATAGTCGATTCTGAATTTTTGTCCAGATTTTGTCCAATCATAAAAACTGTTCTGAAACTATGTTAGATTCCTTGGTCATTTTCTCAAGAGACTTAATCAAAAATTTTTGCTCTCTTTATTTAACATTACTAATATAGAGAGATTTGAGATATAAAGTGATCTCATCTGTCAATTTTCATTCGTCTGCATGGAAAAACAAACACTTCAAAACATTTACCCATCTTCACTAAAACATCACCAGTTTCCTAAAATGGCCTTAAACACATTCTCCAACTTTCCCTGAGCCACACTCTTGAAAGAGTTGTCATCCGGATGAAGAGAATCTGTGATTGTTTTTTGCAATGGGTTTCAGGAAGTCTTCTCAACATCATGTTAAGCCGTTAGCTGGCATCTTTAATCCCTTCAACCAGTGGGGACGATGACAGGGCGTAAATACCAATAACAAATAATGAAGCGTTGCTTTATCTGTATGATGGGAGCTAAGTTAATCTCTGGACCACTCTTGACACTCAATTAAAAGTGAAGAATGTGTCCCTCTCGGAGTTTCGGAGCAGTTCAAGGGTAGACCGTCTGTGCACACCACCGTCCGTGCCCGCCAGCTCTGGGATCTCTCGCTTGCTAAGTACATGCAGATGAGAAGATTGGTGACATGAAGAGACCCCAGAGCATTTGGGTGATTTGTTGAGCTTAGTGTTGCAGACTCGATTTGAACAAACAATGATGAGTTTAAACAAGAAGCAAAGAGTCGGTCAAGTATCTTATATTGCAGTGGAATATTTCTCAAAGTATATTTATTTTGTTGTTTTTTATTAATTCATGCATTAGCAAACATTGACAAAAAAACTATTGATTCTTTTCATCATCAAAAAATAAAATAAATGTGGGGCATGTACTCATAACATATGGTGAAATGTGTTGCATTGGGAATCTGCATTTTTTTTTAAAAATGGAAATAAATAAAATGCCATTCTAATTTGAAAAACCTTAATATTTAAGCTGATATTCATTTGAATTTTTGAGATCATATAGAAATCTGATCCAGAGAAAATGGTTTCTTTGTTCATTTCATTTTTATGCTGTCTAGCAGAAAGGATTGAGACATTAAATCTCTTATTTGTTATATTTGTTGATCTGACAGCGTTTCTTCCCCATCCCAGCTTCACCTTTATTTTCATAATTTGTCCTGGAGGAAAAATTCAAAGCTTGAGTTGAGTTTCATTCATGATTTCCCTCTAGCAGCCCAAACCTGTTTGCATTTATCTCTCTCATACAGGAATATGAAGTGATTTATACAGAAAGCCCGGAGCTTTAAAACTACAGTCATATTTTCTGTTTTGAAATTGCAGAATAAAGTCGGAGGGGAGCGTCTGCCATACCTCATTCATCTAGACAGCGGCAGGGATGATGTACTGTCTCAGGTATTTAAGATGTTTTTTTAACTATTATTTAATATTATTAATATTATTTAATATTATCTAATGATGCTGAAGAAGTGTTACATAAGATAGGAATACTGTTGGCAAAACAAGGGCACTTTGATGTGTGCATCATTGTGTATTTTTCCACAATATTTAAGAAAGAATCCATGTGCCATAACTTTCATATTACCATGGTACCTTTATGATGAGTTAAATGCTAATTTTATTTGTCTCCTTCAAATTGTTTGCCATCATGGGTAAAAAAAAATCAGCATTTGGAGCCTCACACAGAATTCTTGCGTTATCTAAAAGATCTTAAAGATCATTGCAAAACTATGCAAGCATTAGTTCTTTTTTAAAAAAATTGCTTCTCCAAATATTTTTCAAACACTTTAGCTGCGGTTTTATCATGGCTGAGATTTCAAAATTTAATATTTCATGTGGATTAGTAATATCACAAAATAAACGTATTAAATCTGTTAAAAACATTAAATAGATTTTTTATTGGAAAATATTAAAAAAGATAAGTAAAAATCCAACTTAACGAAACTGTATAAATTAAATAAAGTATTTAAAGTATTATACATACTTTGTTAAAATAAGTAACATACATGAAATATTTTTGTGAAATGTAATACAAGTATTTGAGTAAATCAGATTTACCTACACACACACATATATATATATATATATATATATATATATATATATATATATATATATATATACACACACACACTACATTTTAACAGAATATTTACTTTCATAGCTTGAATTTTAATTTGTGTTTGTGTATGTTTTGTTAAGACATTCAACATGGCCCTAAAAGCACACTTTAACCAACTGAAAAAGTGATAACCAAATATCAAAAAATTTGGAATTTGTTTATCATGCAACAAGCACACAAGCAAAACAACATGTCAAATATGTTTGGGCACTTGAACATTTTTGTTGGTCAACATGTGATTATTTGGACACCTGTTGAACTTTTATACATTAGCTATGATTCATAATGCAGGTCATATGACATGATTATTTCTCTTGAATCCATTGGTCTGGAAGCAATAGAGCAGCAGCTCACAGTATTTTGCCTAGACTTCGGAGAAGTCCTGACCCGTCTGCGGCATGTGGGTAAACACTGTGGCGTAGTCTTGAGGAGTCTGTTAGTGTGCGTAAGCGGCAGGGCCACAATGAGCCAAAACCACTCATCATTTCCCTAAACTCACAGAGGAAATACAGTGGGCTTTGTTTATGCTTCAGGGGCCTTCAGTATTCAAAAACTGTGCACAAGAGTTTGTGAGGGAGGGAGCATTCAACTTATCTTTTACTTTGGGATGGTTTTCAGTTAAAAGGAAGACACCTCAAAACCAGCAGATGGTTGTTGTGAAGCGTCTTATTCTGTAATTCTGCCATTTAAAGATGTTCTGTGGTCACCCACTCTGCCCTCGGGACTGTATCTGCCCTTACGTTATTAAATACACACTGCATGGAGAACAGTCTGGCCTGATAGAAATGTTTTGACACCGGCACTCCGCCGCCCTCTCACCAGACTGAAGAGTGCCAGTTTACCTTCCAAAAACACAACGCCATCTAATTTTTTTATTTATCCAGCAAAATGGATTTTTTTTGTCTCTTCGCCTTAAACCCTCCATTCTTCTCCCCCAAAGAGGTGCCTCTGTTCGCTGTAGATAAATAGGAATTCCAAACTCCAACGCTTCATTTGTCATGGTATGAAATCCAAGAGTGGAATCTAGAAATAGCTCCAGCAATGTTAATGTGCAGTGCCTGGGGCCTGATAACATGTAGGAGGTTTTTAGTGATTTTTGCGCCTTGCATATTTTGTTCTGCATTTTTTTTTTTAAACGAAATCTGCACTTTTCATTGCAAATATTGCAAAACGATATTCCGCTTTCCAGCACGGTGGCTGAGCCCATTATTTAGCACTGACATTACAGTTTTAATTGAATTGAACGCAATTTACTCTTTAAGAAAACTTTTAATTAAACACCATATGGACAGATCGGTGGGAGAAGTGGCCTCCACAAAGTTCCCTGAGGGAAATTCGTGGTATAATTAAGAATATGAACTGTAATGACACTTGGAGATTTAATGAAACTCAGGATGCAAATAGGGCTGCGTAGAAGCAGCGTTTATCTGACGGAATGGCTGAAGTTTGGAGATGCGTCTGGGAAAACTATTCCCTTGGGTCTTCTTCGTGGAAGATAAGAATGTGTTGTGGGGGTGGGGACCCGAAGAACTGGCCACATGAGGGCTGGCGTGACCTTAGCCAGACTAATGGCTAACCCTGGATCTGTCCAACATGAATAGTTTGCAAAATGTCCAAGACTACCTGTTTGGAGAAGTGGGTGGATGTCTTACGTTGAAAAGAACACAGACCAAGAAATCTTTCAGATGATCATGTTTTAAATAGATATGCAGAGGTGTCTTGAGGGTGTTTTACCTATACTTTAATACAAAATGAAGTGTAACTTCAGTGAGAATATTTATATTTTTGATGCTTGTTTCTCTTTGTTGAATGCGTAAATATTTAAAGAAAGTTGTCTTATAATACATATTCACACTTCCGGTCAAAAGTTTTGGGACACTTACTCAGTTATGCATTCAGATGCTTTCCCAAATATAGAAAAATTATAAACTCATCAACATTTGAAATAAAACAAAGGGAACTATGGGAATTATGTATTTAAAAAATTAAAATAAAATATTTGATGATCTTTATTAAAGTTACCTTTTAACTAAAATTTGCAGAAATCTTTTCTTGTCATTTTATCAAGTAGCTTCTTAAGGTCTCATCCTTAGATGTTTTTAAAGAATGTTAAAGAAGTCCCCCTTCATTCTCTGCCCTCATTGAATATTACAGAAAATCAGCCAATAAAAGTACATTTTTATTAAATAAATTTTGTCAAGTTCTGTAAAATTTCAAGTTCTGTCATGAACAAGAACCAAAACATCTATGTCTGCTAAATTATATTTTTGTCTACTCATTTCAGACATTTAGGCATACACCTTCAGTTCAAAAGCTTTTTCCAAATTAAGAGAAACATTTCACTCAAGTGTTTCAAAACTTTTGACCGAATAGTTACAATAAACTTATGAAATAAATCAAATACATGAAATAGTTACCGGTGCAAATTGTAGTAACCTCCCCAAAAAATATAATTATATTTTAGCTCATCAAACATTTTGGAATTCTCCCAACCACCTAAGTGTTGAACCACCTGGGATGCTGAAGGCATTTTCTTGTATGCTGGCACTTGTTGACTTCCCCATCCAGTCCAATTTATAATTTTCTGAAAATTATTAAAATTGATCATTAAAATGTAAGTTTAGCATAGACATTCTAATATAGTCTTGTTAACTAACAATCACTTTACTTTTTAAAAAGCACATGTGTCTGAACATGTACTTGTGGTGTTTTAAACTACAACCAATATAAGCACATATTATCATCGCAAATGCACAAAATACTTTCACATTAATTCCATCTTTTTATACATACAATTACATATTGTTATACAGCAATTAATGTTTCTCCCCTAATAAAAATGATATTAAAACTTTTGATCGATCGTCACCAGCAAAAAACTCTTGTCTCTCCAAGATTATTTGCACTCAGACAAACAACCAAATAACAGACGCAAACATCTGCGTCTTTGTTAGCGCAGAGGCCTTTCTGTGCTTGTTTATTCTACAGCCCTGATGCATCTCACGGGGGTCACGGGGTGAGAGAGGACACCGCCTAATTACCAGTAAAAGCCGAGGTAAAACGTCTTCTGTCGCACGGATTCAAAGTCCAACGTGAAAGCGGAGTGGAAAAATAAATAGCCAAGCAAAGATGTTAAAAGCCTAGTACACAAAAGAATTTGCGGCAGGAGCTGTATGAAAGCCAGAGGGACGGTAAATATAAGAGCGGAGATGACAAGAAACAAAGACGGGGGAAAGAAAGCAAAAAAGAAAGGGAGCTATATAAAAGACAGGAAACAACATGGTTGTGCAGCACAACAAACTCGTTTACAGATAACCCAAGACTTGAAAACAATTATCAGCCATCTATCCTCTCTCTATAACCCCCGTCTCTCGCTTTGTGAGGTTCTCTTTTGTTTTTCTCAAGGACGTATTAATTATTTCAGATTAGACTGATTTTCATGCTTAGAATAAAGACTGTCTTTGTGTTGCCTTGGATTGGTCAAGTCTTTTATGTTGATTCTGTATCCAAAGGCTGTCGAGACTGCTTCCTTAAAGGTTCTAGAAATCGACCTTTTTAACATTAAGTTTACCTTTCCTTACATGTTTTGCTTCGGCCTTCCTATGCGACTTGTGTTTCACATGCACACTGTGATTATGTGCTTGTTTGAAAGAAAGAACATATTTTAAGGTCCGTGTGACATCCACAGATGTAGATCAGAGCTCCCAAAAAGGCTGTTTTAGAAAGCTTACTTTGGAGGTGATATAATTCTCTCCACAGACCTCTCTAAAGAGACCTTTGTATTTGCCTATGAATACAAAGAAAGGGCACGTATACAGACAGTCTCCCCCCAAAAAAATCACAGCATTCCACTTTTAATTGAGAACAAAATTCTACAAACAGAGTTGGTCCAAAGTAAACTCTTCAAATCCCAATTTAGCCAATCAGTTGAGGAGGTTTGTTTCCCTGGGGATGGCGGCTACGCCTTCTTGTGTGGGGCACAGATGAACTATTGTCCCACTGACTCGCAAAGCACACAAGTGTTACTGTAACACCTCCGAAAACCTCAGCCTGGAGAGACTAAACACACTGATATAATTTTGATTTTGTGCATTTCACAATATGTTAAAACATGTTACAACAGTTTGACAGTTCAAATGTTGTATGAATAATAAAACTGCATTAAATATTATAAATAAAAAAATAGCAATATTATACTATTAATATTATTAATAAGAAAGTACCAGATATTATCTTTTAAATGTTCTCATAATTTTCTTCCATAATTTAGAAAATGACAATTTTTTTAATATATCAACTATTATCCACTAACATGAAACTGAAATTGTATCTGCTCCAAGTTTGATACTATTCATGTAAAAAATATTACCATCTAATCCCCACTAATCCAGAGCTTTTTATTTTCACTTTGCTAAAACGGACCTGTTGGGTTATAATTCCCAAGCAATATGGTCATTTAATATTAAGTCATAAATGCATGTGTATTAAATAAAAAATGTTTTAGATTGAGGAACAGCATGTTAAATGAAAGACCCTGCTTCCTCAGATTGACAGGTCATGTCAGATGCCAATATGGTTTTACTTTCAAATAAATAATTTTTTTGCTGATGGTCATATAAGAAACTCATTTTAATATACATATTTAACATAATGTAAGGAAAGGTTTGGCCTTCAAGAATGATGAGCATCTTTATCAACAGTACAGACAAGAAATGAATAGCACAATCCTGCCATCTATTGGATGTTGTATGTGATACAGATATGCCACTCAATTCAGACTGGATGATTTATTCCCTTATTTATGTTATCATTCACTGCTTATTTATTTACACAGAAAGATACAAGTATGTAAAAAACTTGTCGATATTCAAACTTCAGGGTTTCTTGGTTTGTCTGAATGTTTTAAAGTCTGTTTTGTGTTGCTTGCTAATGAAAAAAGCATGCCTGAACATAATCAATGACCTGCTGAAAAACATTACTGGCATTCCCTAACCTTGTGTGCGATGACCTTTGACCCCAAAGGTAATATCATTTGGCACATTAAGACCTGAAGGTCAGCCATGTGATTCCTGTTAATATGAAGGAGAGTGATGAAAAAGATATCTTGAACACAACACTTGAATACTTAAATTAAGGTAAAGTACTTAAGCATGTGTACTTTGGTTTAGCGCTTTTACTTTGGAAAAAAATGACTACACAATAAGATTAAGTAATTTATTTATTAGATTAGTTTTACTTCACTAAATTTCTTACTTGTTTTTTTGACATGTTTTACTAACTTTGATGCAGAATTAAAGTACATTTTAAATCTAGTACTATACTAGATTAACAAATACTTCAGTAAAAGATAAGAAGTAAAAGTACACGATTTGAACTTGTATGTAAGTATAAAAAGGTTAAAAAAGTCAAATTTTATTAAATAGATCACAAGGTTAATATATGCTTTGTGGAGAAGTGAGATAAAAATCATAAGAAGTAAAAACACATATTTCTAAGTAGTGACCACAACTTGAATGCACAAAAAAGTTCCATTTGGAATGAAATGTCTGTGAAATGCACAAATGTGAAACTCAATAGAGAAGTCTATGAGAATCCTCTCCATATACTGAACAAAACATGCACATAGCTGCACAAACAATTAAAACTGATTGTTTAAATTGAATTCTTTCACATATCGTACTGATATTGTCTGAAATTGTATAGCTGTACTAAGTCTATTGACCTACATATTGTGATTTAACTGGCTTTGGAAATACAGAGAGAAAAGAATTACGTATAGACTAAACTATTAATCAAGACGGTAAATCTATCAACAAAGACTTATTTTTTGTAGACCACACAAGTACAATCCCATTGTCGACAACGGTGCTTAGCATTTTCTGGTTTTATAACACTGGAAGAATACTATCATAGTCAGGATTTGAGAAAAGCCGAGATTAGTTTTGAAGGCCGCTCATAGTAGTCAAGTGTCGAGCGGCACTCTGATACAAAGCTGGTTTGATCCTCGGGGATTGTGTGATGTTAAGCGTTTGAGGCTGTCAACCCCTTTGTCACGAGCACATGTTTTTTCCCATCATTCTATTGTTGCTATCCGCTCTTACAGCAGCTGCTGGTATTGTCACCGCTGTTAATCTGAGAGAATATCTGCAGCTTTGAGTGCTATGAACAGCTGTTGGTATTGTGTGAGAGTAGTTAATCTGATTCTTGATCTTCAGCAATGTGAGGCTTTGATCCGGGCCATTACTCTGACTGCCGCATGTATGCTTTGTTGTAAATCTGAGCTGGAAGTGTTCCACCGGCCTGCTGTTTTCCAGATGTTTCTTCATTGGCAGTCTTTGACTGCACCACAGCATTTTATTTGTTTCAATAATTGTGTGGATGATGTTAACTAGAATTGGTTTGATCTACATTGCATGTCAAAATAACACAATGCACCTGGATGGTGCAGTGGATGTCATTTTATGACACACCAAGTTGCGAAGTGTAGGATCGTGTTTAACTAAATATATTGAAATAAAGATTTGCTTGTCAAATCATAACTAAACAACATTTTTAATGCATGATCATTAAGGAGAAATTGTGTATCTCAAGGTCTATACTACATGGTAACATATAAAGGGCTTTATAGATAAGACATACAGGTTTAGAATAATACAGTATGAAGTTCATTCATTTCCAAGCGGACAAAAAAACCCAATATGAACCATCACAAAAATCAGAATTGAATGGTTTTGGTGTAAACTGTAATGGTCCTTGATGTTAATCATTTTGGATTTAGGTTTAAAACCCCATTTTTGTGTTTTAAAATGAAAATTGTACCATCATTTACTCGCCCTTTAGTCATGTCAAACGTATGACTTTTCTTCCACAAAACACTAAAATAGATATTTAGAAGGATCTTGATAACCAAATAATGGAAGCACCTATTGACTTGCTTTGGTTTTGTTTCAAACAATAAAAGTGAACAGGTGTCACTGTTGTTTACTACCCAAGTTATAATATCTTCTTTCTTATGTTTTTAGAAAATGACATTCTTCTTCTTTTGGGTGATATATCCCTTCAAGGGTGAACAGTTCAGTATTTGTAAAGGAAACTATTTCAATTTGCTTACCCATAAGCGTTTTATTAATAAACCTCCTTGGATCAGCACAGCAGCGTCCTGAAATCATCTCATTGTGCAAAGGCTCACATTGGCCCCGACAAGAGCTTCCATTAAACAATGATAAACTAATGAGGTTACAATGAAGCAAAACTAGACTGAGCAAGCCACGTACAATTACCCCAAATATAAATATCCCCCCATGTTTAGAGAGCCATTCATCAGATAAAAATAGACCGAAGAAGTCTTATGTGATTAATGAGGTGAGACTCGTGCTAATTACTATTTCATCCGCTTGTAATTAGGTTGGCACGTCTAATCAAGATGAATGAACGTCTGACCCGCTGTGCATTGTTTGTGCCTTTCACATCTTTATTATTCCTCAAACTGTATTATCATGACCTTGTCTCTATGGGACATGTTGTCATAACTGTATGGCTTTATTACATCCTCCCGCAGAGCGTTAAAGAGTATGTATTGCAATGTCCTTGTGAAATGTTGCCATTTGTAAATGTAAGCAGTTGTTAGGCCGAAAGTGAACAAAAGTTATTGGCTTTAAAAGGAGTCGACACTTTCATTCTGATTTGAGTAAAGTGTCAGATTTGCGTCACTTGCAATGACCGCCAACATTTGGTCTTCTTCAAGACATCTCTGAGTCATCTGCTGTTTGTCTGTAGATGTCATAAAGACTTCTAGAAGATGTCTGTTAGATGTAAATGATTTAGAATGCAAGTACAAATTATCTTTTGAAGATATTTAGCAGATCAATTTACAATTATTCATTTGGCAGACGCTTTAAGTCAAAGTGACTTACAAGTATTGTGCAGCAGCCAATCACTTCACAGCAAATAGGGGGTTAGATGTCTTGCTCAAGGATACTTCAGTCATTGCCTGCTGGCACTGGGATTCAAACCCACAACTTTCTTCTTTCAAGTCGGACTCTCTAACCACTGGACCACAACTGACCCACAACTTACACAGCAGATGTTAACCTGAAATTTTCACATAAAGATGTTTCACATAAAACAATTTACACAAAAAAATGTTTACATTTTTAATCTTTGAAATTAAGTTAATATACTGTTTTAATTGTGTATATGCAAGTATAAAAATAAGTAAATCTGTTTAAACAAATTTTTCTGTTAAAACTCTGTTAAAAAGGTTTTTTTTAAATAAATACTCATTTTTTATTACATAAACTTATATACTTGTACATTTTTGAGGAATTAACTGTTGGCTTTTTAAGCAGTTATTTTAATGTTTTCCACTTTATAAAATCTTTTTTCAAATTTTTTACAGTACTACCTGTTGTGGAAAAGAGCAAACATGCTGTATCTAACAATGTGTTGTTTTGATAACTCTTATCCAGCTGTATCGTTGGTAGTAAACTCATATCCCACTGTTTTATTGTTGTATGTAAATGATGCAAACATAGGAATAAATTGTTAGACTGGCACACAGTCTTGTTTTGTTTATCACACGCACTTGTAATTCACTCCAGACAAGTGTTTGTAATTTGACCTTTGTAAAATGGAAATAAGTTGAGGCGTGAATATCAGATATTGAATTTGGTAATTAATGTGGAGCTCTCTGTGGAAGCCGCTGCAGGGACTGAAACTAATTCAATTACATTAGGAACCCGAGCGCTGGTATAATTATTTCTTTCTCAAACACTTTGTAGCGTAAAATACAAGCATGATTTTTTTCATCCCTGCTGTTAACCCAATTGTGTGAAGCAAGTGTTGGCACAATCCATTATTCGAAACTTAATTTGCTATTAAAATAGACATTGGTGTAGTGTAAAATAAAATAAACACAACAGGATTTTCTGTGTAACTTTACAATATTATATTGTTTTGTAAATTGTATATATGTGACCCATGTCTGTGAAATTAGGCCAAATGAAATTCTGACATAATGAGCATAAAAGTTTGATTTCAGCCATAACTTTCTCTATAATATCAATCGTTGACATGGCCTAACTCAGTCATTATTAAATATATCAAGATTATATTTTCACTGAAACATGATTACATTATGTAAAATGAGTTTATTTAAACAATAAAAAAGAGACTTTAGCTTGATTTTCACAGGCCGGGTCATACCTACATATAAAATAAAAGACACATTAGGCAATACGAAGAGTCAAAATGTGTATAATTTTACTTTTATTGAAATAATTTGTAACAGAATCTAAATTGCAACACTTCAGGATTTCATCCCCAGATTTTAAATCTACTCCACAGTTTACAAAAAATGATAATCTCAGTTTAGTTATTCACATTGGACAGTTAAAGCAAAGGCTTTTTACAGTTTGTTTACAGATGTACATACACACCTCTACCTATACTCAAATCGCCAGAAGACGCTTACATGAGGCAGTTCTTAACCCATATGTGCACCCGAAGCACTCCATTGACTGAAAGTTTGGATCTACTTGTCGTTTTCTGTTGTAAATAAACGCTAAAGAGTGCAAAGATGTCCGTTAGTCTCAACAGCCAACTGCAAAAATTGATGTGCGATTATCTATAGGGCATGCTACATTTATGTCACCATAAGTAAAATTAAAGTACAAATGTAGCATTGTGTGTTAGATTGCCAGTTCCAAAAGAACTGGCATAGAAAAAGAGGCATACTTCAAAATACCATAATTTCACAGTTTCTAATATTTACAGTATTGTATGTGGTTGCGTGTAGGCAAAATGACACTGGAAAATGAGGTAAATGAGAACAGCCAGGGGGCGCGAGGGCAAGCGCTTAAATCTCACAGCTGAGGTTTGCGGTAGAAAACACCTTGGTCGCACTTAATTTGCACTGTTTATATTTCTATGATTTAAATAAGTATTTATTATTAATGTTTAGTAGCTAATGCACAGTGAAATCACATTCATCTAGAGTTTTGTTACAGCGAGGTCGTTTGTTACATAAGGGGCCAAATAAAGTATTAAATAAAGTTTGACAGCTTACATAATTTATCTGAAATTTAAATAAGGACTATTGTGGGCCGATTTGAAAGGCAAGTCTATGACTTTTTTCTCAAATCTGTGCAATGTCTTAGTGATGCTGTTGTGGTAAAAATCGAGAAAGAATGATGGAGCTAGGGCTGGGAATCGATTCCAAAAAGAATCGATTCCTCGATTCAAAAGTTTTCACAAACCCTGCAATTTTTTTTATTACTTTAAGTAAGATCATTCCTAATTATCGTAGGGCAATATTTGTTATAGAAACAATAGAAAATAACTACGTGGAAAGTGAAAGATTAGAAAAATGTTTTGAATTAAGAAAAATGTGTTCATTTATAATGACCAAATTGAGAAAGGTTCTAAATCAAGCAAGAAATCGTTTCCTCTAATCGATTCTATCGATTTCCAACCCAGGAAACGGAATTAAAATCGATTCCAAAATTTCCGAATCGAACAAACCTAGGTAGTGCTTCTAGCAGACGATTCAGTCAATAAGGCCTTTCCGGAATACATCCAATAAAATGATCAGATATGTCCCAGACACACACGTGCCTCACTTTCGCTCGATTTAAATAGTATAAAAACTCTTTAAAACGGTAAATATCACCACGCTATTTTACTGTGTTGAAAAATACACTGTGCAACATATACAAGCCAGAAATATAAGCACTTTGGTGTGGCCATCAGAGTCGCTTTCGACTCACGCAGCAGCCGCGGCCACGCTGAAGAAACAGAGAAACTTTTATGAATTCACAGTGACAGGATGAAGGAAGAATCTTCATTCAGAAACCGAGATAAACCTACTATTGGTCCCTGTTTTCCACCTCTTACCAAAACGACCATGTAAGAACAGACAGGCCTGAAGCGCGACATTCGAACAGCCCCTGGGGCATCAGCGACCTATCCATACAGTAAACCCATTTCTTCTATAAAGTGTTTTGAATTCTCCCCTTAAAGTTATGTAAACAAGACGGAATGACATTTAGGGTGATAGTGGGTTGCTAATAACAACCCTAGAGGACCTGAATGATAAGATTGGTTGGTGGTTCTATGGCACCTGATGGATTACAACGTATTAATTTCCATGGGGGTTCTTTACATTAAATTCAACAAGGCTTTTCACATATGTGGACATTTTGAGGCTTTAAACTAAGCCAAGGGTATTGTGCGTGGTAGCAAATGTCACTTATTTGGCAATATTACTCGACCGAAAGTGTGCTCGACAAGGGCACGGGGACGAGCCATCTCTTAACCAGCAGTTAAATGCTGAGGGTTTAGGTTTTCTACCACACGTAACCGACTTGATGAGGTGTTGAGTTCAGAGATGAGGGGCTTATCTAAATGTATTCAGACAAGTTTGTGCAGTTTTCAGTCTACAACTGAAGGGTTTTCCAGTTGTGGCCATCAGGAGGAGCTCTTCACTAGAGTACCACCAGTCAAAGCCTGAAAGATTATTCTGGAAGGTGCAGTGACGTAACCTCTGGCTTCATCTTGAAGTACTGGCTGAAACGAAGAACTGCGTATCTGAGAAAAAAAAAAGATGTGAATGTGAGTCCGCATTCTTTTAAATTTGACACTTTCGCAAAGTAAGGTTGATGAGAAAGTCAAATCTTACCCCAGGAAGTCGAAGTCAATGGTTGAGTATTGAGCTTGGATTAAAGCCCAGAGACCCCAGAAGAAATGAGATGCCTGATAAAACAAAAACAAGA
Source organism: Triplophysa yarkandensis (assembly GCA_033220385.1). Taxonomy (NCBI): domain Eukaryota; kingdom Metazoa; phylum Chordata; class Actinopteri; order Cypriniformes; family Nemacheilidae; genus Triplophysa; species Triplophysa yarkandensis. The sequence goes on from CM065678.1 coordinate 7,012,405, forward strand.
GTCCATTAAGAAAAGATGACATTTGTGTTATATTATAGGAACTTATGCATGTGTGAAAAGTCACATTTTATCATAAAACTGGTGCTGTAAAGCAATTATTCATGATTAATTGCAACCAAAAATAAATTTTTGGCTTCGAGTTACATATGTTTTAGTTCTGTGCATAATATTTTTGTTTATAAAGGCAAACACATTCATGTATTAATAAAGTTAAAATATTAAAATGAAATATTATTTTAATTTAATTATTTTAATTACGTATAAATCGGAACAAATATGCATGAATACCAAAATAACTGTAACATGTATACAAGTATATGTGTTAAACGTTTGTGTTTAACTTATTTATTATATGCGTAAAAATTGTGTTTTTAAACACAAACACAAACATTCACCTAAAAATTTTAAATATGTAAATTAAAACATGTTTTTTTAGTTATTTTATTTAGTAATAAATATGAATAACTACATATAAATATAAAAATACTTATAAACGCATACATTTATGTAAAAATATAAAATGGTAAAATAAATTAATTTTATATTTTTAATTTCTTTATTTGTTTATAATTTTGAATAAATGCATATAAATATGAAATATGTATCAATTAATATAAATGCATATGAATGTGTGTGTTAAACGTTTGTGTTGACATATGTTAATGTTAGGTGCATAATAAATATGTGTTTATAAACACAAACACATAAATAAACAAACAATTAAAATAATTTAAAATTTAAAAATTAATCTCTGAATAAATATATATACATATATATATATATATATATATACATACATATATATATATATATACACATATATATATATATACATACATATATATATATATATATATATATATATATATATATATATATATATATATATATATATATATATATACAAAAAATATAAATGAATATTCATGTATGTGTTTGTGTTTAACATTTTCTTTTTATTATGGTTGTATTCTATGAATCATTTTTGTTTTTATAAACACAAACACATACGCCTATTTAAAATATTATATACGAATATTTATTGTGTTTTAATCTTAATTATTTAAATTACTGATAAATCTGTATCATTAAATGTATGAAAATACATTTTGTTTTATAAAATATAACATTTTTGTATGCCAATTTTACATTTGTTGACTGTGCATAATCATTATGTGTTAGTAAACACAAACACATACATGTACATAACAATATAAAATATTGAAAAGATTCTTTTTTAATTATTTTTAATTACTGATTAATCTGAATAAATACATATAAATATGAAAATATTTATGCACACAAACATATACAGTAACATTTACAATTTGGTCATTGAGCAATATATAAATATATTTGATATAAAAATATGAAATATCCAGATTGAAGCTTTCAGATAAATCTGAATAAATGCATATATAGAAATAAATATAAATTAATAAATGTGTATATGTATGTGTTCGTGTTATCTATGTTAGTGTTCTGTGCAAAATAATTTTATGTTGAAAACACACTTACATTTTTTAAAATGTTTTAAATACAATTTTTATTATTTGAAATACTGATGAATCTGAATAAATAAATAAATATATATATATATATATATATATATAGAATCAAGCACATACATGTATATAAAATATTCAAATTAATAGTTTTTATGTTTAAGTATTAATATTACACTTAAATCTGAATAAATATGAAAATAAATCTAAATGAATATACATGTATTTGTATGTGTTTGTATTTATACTCCCACACATATTTCGAAAACTTTTTTCTTAATGCATTTTTTCAATCGCTTGATCGCCCTAAATAAGACAAAAGAAAAAGTTATAAATTAAATATTTTACCGAACGCAGTGAGTTTGCCCTCAGAAACTAAAGTTAACAGCAACAGATTGTACGTCACCGTTGCTTAGAAACATTTGACCTACGCCTTTTAAAACAACACTTGTGGACCCATTAAATAGCAAACCGAGAACTGCATGAAAGTTGTTTGTGTTGATTTTGGACCACTGACAGTAAGGTAAAAGCTAATAAAATGTATCACATAAAAGCCCTTGTGATGAGACTGAATCAATCTTTCCATCATGTGAATGCACATCACCGTTTTCCTGGTCTGTAATAAAGGCTCAATCATCATAGAACCGAACTGAAAAAAAACTTCACGGTGCAAGAGTCAAATGATCCTGAACACTTTGTAAATATCATTGGATCTCAGTTTCTACTTACCAATGCGAATCGGTTAACTTGCACGTACAGCACCTCAACTTCAGTATCGGACACGTCTGTGCCCAATAATTTGTATTCTTTATATGCCTCCAGATAGGCCCTAAGCCACTGCAGCTGGAGCTCTCGACCAGGATACAGACTGTAGTCCACCTCATTTAGACCTTTGAATCACACCGAAACCATACATGAATCATCTTGTATAAAGTGTTTCTCAACTCTCGTGCTATTGCCAGATCTATTAATGGATATTTCATTACCTGCAAATTCATTGAAGTGATTCCCAATGTCATAGGCTTGGTAATTGTACCCAGCATATTCGTAGTCAATGAATTTGACATTTCCTGCGGGAGGCAAACAGACGAGAATCAGTTTATAAAAGCGCACGGGTGGTGTCCTCTAAACCCTTTTCTTTTTTACTGTTACAATCTATGCCTGTATTAGCAAACCAACACTATATGAGGTTTAGCTGCAATTTAAATGACTGATCAAATGACATCTGTGTAGAGGAGTAAAGATTTGCATTCTGGTGAGAGACACGAAAGTCACACTGAGGACAGAAATAAACAGATTCCATGCGCTCGGAGCATGCAAGATGAACAAACAGCATGTTGTATTCATAAGTGTGGGCTGAGAGGAAAAGTGAAAAACTTGCAGTGACATCTGTGATCAAAGTAGATTGTTCAGTTGCAAACGTTCTTCTAAATACCTTATTTGTGTTTTACAGAAAAACAATCTCATGCAGATTGAAAATGACAAGAGTTAGTAAATGATGACATAATTTTCATTTTCATTTTAAGCACCAAAAATTGTACCCTTGAGCTGTAACCGCACACAAACACAACTTCCTTGATGACAAAATATGAGTGGGCGCGAGTTGACACCGCAAGTTTTTCACGTTTTGGAAATATTGTGTTTGTCTATTCCGCTTTATTATGTACAGGAGGAAACACAAAGGTAGAAAAATTATTCTCATTGGAGTAAAGCGCAGGACTTAAAGTGCGATAAGAAGAGACGATCGTAGGCCACAGGGTTGGAAAGACAGTAGGTAGAGTAGAAAAAATGGGCAACGTTGCCACCAAGAGGCATGTTGAGTCTGTTTAGCAAGCAATGATGTCATTGGTGGGCAGTGATTGTGATAAGGACAGTGCTGACTTCAGAATACAAAGCATTACTCCTCTGATTCAATCTAAATGTGTGATGCAATGTTCTCTTTAGGTTCATTTAAAGAGGTCATGTCATTACAAGGTCTTAAAATTTCAATTGTAAATGTTAAATGCATTTAATGCGGATAAATGCATCTGTCAAATACATAAATGTCAATGTTTCATTTTTTAAAACAATCATAGTTCACCTTAAAATTGAAAGTGTATGCATTTTTGTCATTTTAACCCTGACTTTCTTTCTTTCATCAAAAAAGTTATTTTGGAGAATGTTAGTATATGACACCCATTCACTTGTATCGGTTCGGTCTCCATGCAACAGAAAGTCAATGGGTATCACCATTCTCCAGAATATCTTTCTACAAATATCTTCTGACGAAAGAAAGTCATACAGGTGTAGAATGGCATAAGAGAGAGGAAATGATGACACAATTGACATTGACTTTCAATTTTATGGTGATTGCAAATATTTGTCAAAACAGATATTAAAAAAGTAATGTCCCGATGACCCCTTTAAAAAAAAATCACTGCATGGTTCGTTCAATTGTGTGTTAATATTACTATGTTCACATGTGTTGGCCTTGCATTCCAATTGCTCATAACTTTATGGTGTGTAAGAAAAGTTTGATTGACATTGGACAGAAGTGTTGGTCTACAGAAAGAGACACGTGAGATGGTTACCAGACCCGGTGGCATCCTAGCGGGACACACTGAACATCTCCAGTCAGTGGCTATAGCCCTGTGCAGCAGATGAAGAGATTTGGCAAACTCACATCTGTCACAGAACACACACAGCTTCACTGCAGAGAGGCCAATGGGCACCTCCCCTTTAAGAACAAACACGGCTCATCTCAAATACGCACACCCCCCGCCACACAGCATCCCCATTGGTGGATTATCAAACCAATGAGGCCACGAGTTACGAGCGCCTCTATGTAAGTGCCATGGTGGCTTCCTGTGCAGGTCAAGCCTGTGGGACTCAAACTTATTTGACTCCCTGAGTGACAACGAATAGAAAGAAAAACAAAAACAAGTCTTCACTATTGTGAAACGCTCTTTACATGTGTAGGGGGCTGAGTTTAAACAAATGTTTTTTAAAACCTGACAAGAGGAAGTGGCTTGACTGTTTTTATCTACAAATGCGGCCTCCTTCCTCTCTGAAAGTTATGGTTTGTGAAATTCAAACATCAAACAATTGCCCAAGGTCGTAGCTGCCTCCAAATCCTGTTCCTGAAGCATCTGTTGTTGTGAATTATTGACAGGTTCAAGAACAGTTTTAAGGGCAGCTGGTACCTTCTGGGCTGGAACAAACATGTGATTTTAATAAACAGTTTGAATGCGTCTGTCTCTTTAAAAAAAGTGAGAGACAGGAAGTATATGTTTTCCTGCGACTACTGCGGCCATTTTCTCACTTGCTCACTATCTTCCAAGTCACAAGCGCATTCACTCCCCAGAGCCTGCCGCCTCCGCCAGCGCAGGACAGTCGCCAGTCTCTATCATGAAAACAGCATCACAGCAACATTCCCCAAAGCAACACAAACATATGCTTTTATTTAAAAAAAAAAATCAAAACACATTTTTATGGAAACCAGTGGATTCACCTGGTCTGCAGATGAACTTGCTGAATGAGAATGTGATTTATGATCTTTAAGGGAAGGCCATCCATACTAAATTTAGGTGAAAACACTGAATTCAAGCCTACCTGAGGCAGGGGGGTTGGGGAAACAAACGCTGTGGCAGAAGGAAGCCGATGGGGTTTGTAGGACTCACCTTCCTGTTGTTTGTAGATGATGTTTTTACAGAGCAGATCGTTGTGGCAGAGAACAACTGGGGAACCCAGTTTAGAAAGGCTCTTCTGAAGCCATATCATCTCCTCTCTGAGACACATCGCGCTGGGGACCTCGCTGTTCAGCCTGCAAACAGGTCATTTTGAAAGATATGACATATTTGTAAAATATCTGAATCGCATGATTCATTGAATTTGAGATCCTCAATATGTGTTTATTTTTCATGCAGTTTTAATATGGAACTAATAGCATATGAAAATCTTTCTATTGCTGATTAAAAGATAAGATTTTTATTTTGTTATTTTATACACCCTCATGTCATTCCAACCCCTTACGACTTTGTTTCTCCTGCACAACACAAAAGAAGATATTTTGAGTAATGTTGGTTTCCAACAACCATAGGCCCCGTCAACTGCTTTTTGTGCATATAAAAGTCATTGGGGACCAGCACATTTTTGTAACCAACATTATTCAAAATATTATCTTCGGCCAAAAGAAAGTTGTACAGTTTAAAATGAATATATTATGTTAAGGATTACTACTCAGCTTTCTTTCAATTTATAATTACTTAGCAGGTAGTTTGTAGTTTGATAAGTAATTCTCCTCAAATTAGTCTGCTTTAAAATACACATTTGTATATAGTTTGATAAATGTTAAGTGTGTGGGTTTAACTAAAAAACAACAAATGAGAATTGCCAAAAAATAACATTTACACCACGTTGAAAAACACCAATTCCAGTCCCAGTCCCTTCCCGTTTCCATTCCCATTCAACCATCCCTAAACATGCTATTATAAAACATGCACACATTTGTTTATGTCTAGTTTATGTTTAGTGGAAGATAAAGATACAGCGTGCTTTGTCCACACATGCCTTCATTGCTGAGTAAATCAGATTATGAACACACATGAGCAAGACCAGCCCTCCTGTAATCAAGTTAGTCGGAGCAGTTCAAGATTTAATAGAAGTATAAAAGTTATGAGTATATTAATGATAAAGTAACCATAGAAACACTTGTTTTATTTGCTATCCGTGCTTGCTGTGAAAGCACTAATTGGAGTTGCTAGAAAGCAAACCAGCACACTTTTCATCAAAATAATTAGTCGTGCTTTCTAAGCCAGTAAGCAATCGCATAGCAACGCACTAAAGATGGCCCGGAACATCAAGTCACCCTCTCAGTTCTTGTAAAAATGTACTTGCCTTATGAAAAATTCCCACCTGCAAAACAGTTGAAAAACATTTATATATATATATTGCTGCTTAACCTGTTAGTAGATTGACAGCATCTTTAAATAAATGTGAGCTGCCCTGTGCGCAAAAACGTGCTTTGTACATGTCTAATAAACCGTGACATGTTAAGTTACGTAACATTGGGTGGGATTTTTCGAATCACAATGAGAACAGGACATGTTTACGTTGAAACGTATTGGAAGGAAAATTCTGTTCTTTTATCAATGTTGGGTTAGGATACATTCTTTTGAAAATGCATCATCGAAAAGTTCTTTAAAGTTTAACACCTTTGAGATGTGAAAGTGGCGTGATGGCTTCAGTTCTGTCAAAATGTTCTACCTAAGGGTATTTTACAGAGTACAACTCCCTACTTGTTCAGTTTCGCTGAGAAATAGTTGTTTTACAGCTTTTTTCTTACCTCTGGTCCATCTCAGGGTCATTAAAGTGTGAAGGAACAAGGGAAAAGAACTTGCTCATCTTTATCCAAAGATCTGATTGGGGTACCCAACCGTTGTGGGCATGAATGGCATGATACTTCGCCAACTGCCTTGCAATGTGCCTGTAAAAAGCAAAACATATGTTTATAAATTGTGTTTGCAATTTTAAGAAAACTCAATTGATTGTGAAGCTGTGCGACAGTTAAAGGGACAGTTCACCAATAATTCAATCATATTTAAATGAATGCGCTGTATTGTTTGTGAACATTTGTTCCACAAAATTGAAACACAGAAGATTTTTTACTTTAAAAAACACACCATGTAAGAAGAAGTTTATATGACGTGTGTTTGTAAAGATTTACGTTTCATAAAGCGTACAAGCTTCCGTGTGAGTTTTTGATTCGTATCACAACGATATAAAGTGATAGTTCACCCAAAACTGAAAATTGTGTCTTTGTTTACTCTCCCTCTTGTCATTTCAAACCTGAATGACTTCCATTCTTCAGCAAAACACAAAGGATGATATGTTGAGGAATGTTAGTCACTGACTCCCATTCACTTGCAGTTCACCCAAAACTGAAAATTGTGTCATCGTTTACCCTCCCTCCTGTCATTTAAAACCTGTGTGACTTCCTTCTTTAGCATAACAAAGAGGAAGATATTTTGAGTTGTGTCGGACACTGACACCCATTCAATTGCAGTTCACCCAAAACTGAAAATTGTGTCTTTGTTTACCCTCCCTCATGTCCTGTCAAACCTGAATGACTTCCTTTCTTCTGCAGAGCACGGAGGAAGATATTTTGAGGAATGTTGGTAATGTGAAGGTCAAGGCACACACTGTAGTGAAGTGAAGTGACGTATTACCAAGTATGGTGTTCCATACTTGGAATTTGTGCTCTGCATTTAACCCATCCAGTAAGTGAACACACACACACTGTGAACACACACCCGGAGCAGTGGGCAGCCATGCCGCGGCGCCCGGGGAGCAGTGGGGGGGATGGTGCCTTGCTCAAGGGACTCACCTCAGTCGTGGTATTCCCGCTGGTTCGGAGTCTCGAACCAGCAACCTTCGGATCACAAGTCCAAGACTCGAACCACCAGGCCACGACTGCCCAGGTAACTGGTAACTGACAGCCAGGCCACGACTGCCCTGGTAACTGACAGCCATTTACACACAGTTCACCCAAAAAAGGTAAAATCTGTATGACTTCCATTCTTTACCATAACAAATGGGAAGATATTTTGGGGTACGTTGTAACTGACACCCCTTCACTTGCAGTTTACTGAAATAAGAAAATTGTGTCTTTGTTTACTCTACCTTTTGTCATTTTAAGCCTAAATAACTTCTTTCTTCTGCAGAACACTGCGGGAGATATATTGGGAAATGTCGGTAACTGTAAGCCATTCACTTACAGTTCACCCAAAAAAGGTAAAATCGATTCTTCGTTTTACATCCCTCTTGTCATTTCAAACCTGTGTGACTTTCTTTCTTCCTCAAAACACAGAGGAAGATATTTCGAAGAATGTTGGTAACTGGAACCCATTCACTAGCGTTGGTTTTGTGTATGCTTGCCACTGGATTTTGATTATCTTTCTTTCTTCAAAATAAATGATGACAATTTTAGGGGAACCATGACTTCAAACATTTATTTTTAAATAAACAAGAAGGTCCTTAAAACTTCCAGTCTCCTTCTGCTAAAAGAGGTTTGAAAGGGCATGTTTCTTTAAATGAAACCGTTTAAAATAGCTTATCGACCAGCACTTCTGCTATCACTCTCCTAACACAGTAGCCTTGTTCTGCAACAGCTGTTTGAGAACCCACATGTGTTGGCAGCAAGCCTGGGTCAGCGTGCAAGTGGGACTGTACTGCGTCATTGCTTGTTTTAAAGGATTACTGGGTGAAGGTTGAAGTTACATGACAAGCGTTTAGCTAGTTTGAGGTCGGCACCAGTTTCTTTATCTCGGCCCTACTTGTTCCAATCAATTACCGCATTATTACGAAGGACAACAGTGTTCTGGCCTCGATCCGGAGAAAAAGAAAGCCTAGCTAAAACTGTGAAATTAAAGCGTAAGTGGTCCGCGCATCTCTATCCCACCTGAAGATAGCAGGGCTGCGGATGTGTTCCGGTTCCAGGGCCACACCTTCAAGAAACTCATAGCACAGGCCGTTGTTGAAAGTGCAGTAGAGGCGTGGCGCGCACCGATGCGCCTGGAGAACACGGAAGCTCTTCACCTCGTTCTCACGGTCCACGAAGAGCTCCGTCTTGTTACCGTAGACGCGCACCAGGACCACATCCTGCATGGAGCCACCGGCGTAACAGCCAATCAGCTTGTTCGTAATGCCGTCTGTGAAAGGCTGCCAAAAGAGGAAAAAATGTCAAGGAGTTATCGACTGATGGTTTGAGGTTGAACTTTTGAAAGATTCAACAGAAAAACATCTGTGGCATCAGCATCACATGATTTTGGGAAGTTCCTATTGCAGTTATTTCATTCCTGAGTCAGCTTAAAGTCAAACTCCAAACTATATTTAAAAATGCAATGTACTCAGACCAAATATTCCTTCAAAAGTATGTTGAATAAAAAGTTATCTATGAAAAATGGCCCCAATAACCTGAATCTTTGCCACCTCGCCTTTATGCTAGGTGTATGACTCATGTGTCATGAGTTTGAAACAGATCACAGCAAAAAAGGCGTACTTTGTGTGGTGCTTGACAAATTTGCATTGTCTAACTTATGTAAATGAAGCGTTTTTGGGAAGCTTGGCATTCCACAGCACAGTCATCTGCACTCTCATTGACACAGGAATTTTATTCGGTGGCATCGAAGGGGACTGGCATGTGCCGATCACCCCGTTTTGTTTTCAAGTTCATGAAAACATTGCAGCGTGTATCTTATTTCATTCTCACATGCAAGCAGGTTACACCCCTACCAAATCTGTTTATACAAGGAAATAACTCTTCCACACCTCGGGCAAAGAAGAGTTCAGTTTACACGAATAATGTTACAGATTAGTGACTTCTAATCTTTCTTTTTCTTGTGGAACTGAGTTTTTCTATTTTTTGTTTATTGGTTTCACTTGTTGTCTTGTTATATGTGAAATTAAGTGAAAAAATATCTACAGTTTGATCCCTTCTGCCTGGTTTACTATAGAAATTATATAGCAATCTTTAAGGGCGTGTTAACAACGCAGATGTTCGATGGAATCAAACAAATGAAGTCTCATAGGTCGCTATTACTTACTTACTAAGGCACCTGAAAAACTTTTGTCCGCGGGCACAGTGCAAAAGAAAGACTATTGCCATAGTGGCGAGCACCATGGCAACGGAAACCCGACCTGTAACAGTGCAGCTTGCCATCAATATATTCATGTTCCCCTATTTAAATGGTTTGTTGGCCAACAAACCAGATTTCCAAGAAAGTGCACCACATGTCAAGTTGAAGGACGGACACAGATTCATTGAGTACTCATATAAATGCATCTATGCTCACTCTTGGAATGGAACGACAGTTCTAAGAAATGGGCGGTTGTATTGCTTGAAGTATTTTCGAGGAAAGTGTCCTCCCATTTCGATTCCGGCCCTCTCAGGTTAATGAAGCACAGTTATTCCACAGGAATGCCACCTTTAAAACGAATATGCCACACAACTATTGATTTGCACCAGGAATGTTGTTTGGCAGCAGTTGCATAACTGTGTGCGCTTAGTTTTGATTAAAAGGCTTAAAAAGATAATAAGGATTGACATCGATGCATGTTTGTGCATCTATATACCTCATGAAAGGAAATGTGTTTTGTTGGTCTTGTGTGTAGGGTGGCATGCCATCCATCCTTCCATGTCAGTGTTCATGGCGCGAGGCACTTTTTCTTATTCCAGATTGAAACTAAAGGTCTTAAAGTCGTGTTCTGTAGGCCGATGAATTAAAAACTCCTTTCAATAAGTTCCTCATAGGGGTGGAAGTTGTTCACTTCAGATATATTGATAAATCATGAGGCTTAGCAATATGATTTACTCAAAGATTGAGCATTTTGATGACGATTAAGAATAGAAGAATCAAGCCTACATTGTTAAAATACATGATTGATTGATTGATTGATTGATGATAAAGCATCATGGACAGTGCACATCAGATACAATGTATCAAACATCAAATGTATCGAACATCAAATGTATCCGCCCACTTCCGTTACCAATGTTACATTGTATACTTCCTCACAAAAAAGGAAGCATCCTTATCCATGAATGAAACAAGATCATGTTCCATCAAGATCTGCGCAATAGCATGGCATTGACAGGTGCTGTTGGCTGCCCCTGTGACGTACGCCAAGGGTGCTGTTGGGCACCCTTGGTGACGCAGCTCCAGATTTAAAGGCTCGGTGTGCATTACACCCAAAATTAAGGGACAGGGGTGCAATCAACGTGGAAAAGAGTGAGAATTACCTTGAGTTTGACCTCCGAAGGTTTCCAGTGGGGTCTGAGGGTCTTGATCAGCTTCAAAGCCCCGGCCCTAAAATCGTGCTCGTCCACGGTCACGTCTAATTTGGGCACCTGCGGGGCGCTCTCGGGAACGTGGATGTAATTGGCCATTATTGTGAGATTTCGAGTGTTGTCTCCGAGGAAGAGTCAATGAATGCGGCGTTGAGCGACGGGGCGCGGATCTGAGCTCGGGCTGTGCGCGGTCACGCCTCCCGCGATCACGAGTCGTTTGGTGAGTCGACTCCTCACGAACGATTCAAAAGAGTCGACTCGGAAAGTTTTCGGAAACGGCTCATGTGGTGTGATGCGTGATCGGGGGGGGGGGGTGGAGGTCGTGTGAACCGCACGCGCTGTCACGACTACAATGGGAAGGAAATATTATGGGATGGGGTTTGTTATGCGTCGTGGCTTGGGAATCGGTTCGTTGAGTCAAAGTGTTCGAAGGAATCGGATCTCGTGAATAGATGCAGTTCATCCCACCCCTGTGTGTTAAGAGACAGCCGCGGTGCATTGTGGTCCTGCATGACTCACACGTAGGTTTGCTTTTAGAAAAAAAATTATATTTAACATTTAAAATAATTTTATATATATAGATATATGGAGAGAGAGAGAGAGACCAGAGAGAGAGAGAGAGAGAGAGAGAGAGAGAGAGAGAGAGATAAAGAGAGAGAGAGAGAGAGAGAGAGAGAGAGAGAGAGAGAGAGAGAGAGATAGAGAGAGAGTGAGAGAGAGACAGAGAGAGAGAGTGAGAGACAGACAGAGAGAGAGAGAGTGAGAGACAGACAGAGAGAGAGAGTGAGAGACAGACAGAGAGAGTGAGAGACAGACAGAGAGAGAGAGAGTGAGAGACAGACAGAGAGAGAGAGAGTGAGAGACAGACAGAGAGAGAGAGTGAGAGACAGACAGAGAGAGTGAGAGTGAGAGACAGATAGAGACAGAGAGAGAGAGACAGACAGAGAGAGAGAGTGAGAGACAGACAGAGAGAGTGAGAGACAGACAGAGAGAGAGAGAGTGAGAGACAGACAGAGACAGAGAGAGTGAGAGACAGATAGAGACAGAGAGAGTGAGAGACAGATAGAGACAGAGAGAGAGAGAGTGAGAGACAGACAGAGAGAGTGAGAGACAGACAGAGAGAGAGAGAGTGAGAGACAGACAGAGAGAGTGAGAGACAGACAGAGACAGAGAGAGTGAGAGACAGATAGAGACAGAGAGAGTGAGAGACAGATAGAGACAGAGAGAGAGAGAGTGAGAGACAGATAGAGACAGAGAGAGTGAGAGACAGATAGAGACAGAGAGAGAGAGAGTGAGAGACAGAGAGAGACAGACAGAGAGAGTGAGAGACAGATAGAGACAGAGACAGAGAGAGTGAGAGACAGAGAGAGAGAGAGTGAGAGACAGACAGAGACAGAGAGAGAGAGAGACAGACAGAGAGAGTGAGAGACAGATAGAGACAGAGAGAGTGAGAGACAGATAGAGACAGAGAGAGAGAGAGTGAGAGACAGACAGAGACAGAGAGAGACAGACAGACAGAGAGAGAGAGAGAGAAAGACAGAGAGAGTGAGAGAAAGACAGAGACAGAGAGAGAGAGAGACAGACAGAGACAGAGAGAGTGAGAGACAGACAGATAGAGAGAGATATTAAATAAAAAAGGTGTGTTACTGTCTAACTATGATCAAATCCAAAGGTTAAGAGAATCAAAAATATTTAAAATCTGTTCTTATTAAAATATACATTTGCAGCATGTATAATTGTCTTTTTTGGCATCTCAATAGGAACAAATAGTTATTATGTATTTATATCGGCTTTATTATTGTGTATATGTGTGTAATTTGGCATTTCTATTTCTCTATACTTTTTTCCCAGCATTGTTGGTTCTTCTTTCTAGAAGTTTCCCTTTTGCTTAGATGACACCCTGACCCTGAGATTAGAAGGGATGAGATGGTTTGCTGTCACAATGTTATGTAACATGCTACGTAATTGGAGTTCAAACACAATGTTTCCATCTTGATGCCTTTATGTAAAACATGTCTAGCCGCATCCTGTGCAGGTGTATCTGTCATGACCATTAAACAATAAAAGATATTCTTAAGGATCATCTACAGGAGCATTCTTAAGGATCATCTACAGGAGCAAGACATGGCCCCAAATGTTGGCTTTGATGTGAGATCAATCCTAATTTAAAACCATCTTTAAAAATGAACATTCGTATAACACATGTGTTTAAAATATTGATATATTGGAATGGAATATAGAAGCAGGGGATTATTAACAAGTTATGGTAGCTATTGTACTTCAGCGATGTGTTATGATTTCAACTCAAGAAGTTCAATGTGGTTCATCCGTCCATAAATTAGATTTTGACTATAAATGTTGAAAAAAAGACATTTGGGTTTTAAAATATAAAGAACATATTCTAAGTTATATGATATTTTACAAATATGATATATAATAATAAATGGTTGTGGGCTGTTCAAGCATTATGGACGTGACATATAGATGCTCTAAGAATGTAGTTGTTAGTGTTGTTTTGATTATATTATGCAAAATCCTTGTTGATGTGATGTTGGTTTAAACATCAGAAAAATATCAGTCTATGACCAAGTTTTCTGTTTTAAAACAGGTAAGTAAATCTCAGTTATGGATTTGACAAAAAAATAAAGCTTTTGGGAGAAACATTTTCTTAGGAGATATGTAAATTAAAATGAACAAACCAGAATCAAAAATATCCAACAAATGACCAATAGATAACTCTTTATAGAAGATAAAATAATTCAGTTTTTGAGCAAAACATAGCGTTAGGGATGTGACAATCCTGAAAACAGTCCTAATTTTACTATGAAAAATCATGCGTTCAAAATAAAAATCATGTTCCTTACATGGGTGTTTGAACAAACAAATGTTGACATCTGTGCTACAAGTACACAAAAAACCTTTGGTCAAAACTGGGTATTTTCATGGCAAGGCTGGCATTTCCACAAAATTGCCCGTGTAACAACATTAACATTCTTTTAGCTTGCAGTTACAGCTAAGCAATACTGTTCATAATCTATCATTTACATTAATTCATTTGTTCTCATAGTTTTTTTTTTTTTAGATTTTTAATTGTTTGATGATTTTGTTTGTATAAGATTGTTGAAGATCCTATACATGTAAAGATCATTTTTCAAACATATAACACAACGTTGTACGATATATAAGCCTATCGTTTGAAAAATATATTTATCAGACAAATGTGAGCTTTTTAAGATTATCTTAGAAAATGAATTGAACATTGTTAAAACTTAGAAAAATGAGACAAAAACAATGAACAATACATGAAATACACGTGTTATATATGAAAATGCTTTCTTGAAATCGTTTAACTTGAAACTTGCTTTTTTATTTAAGGAAGGTGAAATAGAACCAGGTACAACTTAAAACATTTAAGAAACTTATAGAAATAGTAGTTTATTGCTATAATATATATATATTTACATATGTATGAATGTCCGTCATTCAGTCTGTCTGTCTGTCTGTACATATGTATTTCTTTCTGTCTGTCTATCTGTACGTATGTATTTCTCTCTATCCGTCTATCTATTTGTCTGTCTGTCTGTCTGTACATATGTACTTCTTTCTGTCCATCTATCTATTTGTCTGTATGTATGTCTGTCTGTACATATGTATTTCTTTCTATCCGTCTATCTATTTGTCTGTATGTATGTCTGTCTGTACATATGTATTTCTTTCTGTCTGTCTGTACATATGTATTTCTTTCTGTCTGTCTATCTATTTGTCTGTATGTATGTCTGTCTGTACATATTTATTTATTTCTGTCTGTCTGTACATATGTGTTTCTTTCTTTGTGTCTGTCTGTACATATGTATTTCTTTCTGTCTGTCTATCTATCTGTCTGTCTGTACGTATGTATTTCTTTCTGTCTGTCTATCTATTTGTCTGTATGTCTGTCTGTCTGTACGTATGTATTTCTTTCTGTCTGTCTATCTATTTGTCTGTATGTCTGTCTGTCTGTACGTATGTATTTCTTTCTGTCTGTCTGTCTGTCTGTCTGTCTGTACATATGTACTTCTTTCTGTTTGTCTATCTATTTGTCTGTATGTCTGTCTGTACATATGTATTTCTTTCTGTCTGTCTGTCTGTCTGTCTATACATATGTATTTCTTTCTGTCTGTCTGTCTGTCTGTATGTATGTCTGTCTGTACATATGTATTTCTTTCTGTCTGTCTATCTGTCTGTCTGTACGTATGTATTTCTTTCTGTCTGTCTATCTATTTGTCTGTATGTCTGTCTGTCTGTACGTATGTATTTCTTTCTGTCTGTCTGTCTGTCTGTCTGTCTGTACATATGTACTTCTTTCTGTTTGTCTATCTATTTGTCTGTATGTCTGTCTGTACATATGTATTTCTTTCTGTCTGTCTGTCTGTCTGTATGTATGTCTGTCTGTACATATGTATTTCTTTCTGTCTGTCTATCTGTCTGTCTGTCTGTCTGTCTGTCTGTACATATGTATTTCTTTCTGTCTGTCTGTATGTCTGTCTGTACATATGTATTTCTTTCTGTCTGTCTGTATGTCTGTCTGTACATATGTATTTCTTTCTGTCTGTCTGTCTGTCTGTATGTATGTCTGTCTGTACATATGTATTTCTTTCTGTCTGTCTATCTGTCTGTCTGTCTGTCTGTACATATGTATTTCTTTCTGTCTGTCTGTATGTCTGTCTGTACATATGTATTTCTTTCTGTCTGTCTGTATGTCTGTCTGTACATATGTATTTCTTTCTGTCTGTCTATCTGTCTGTCTGTACGTATGTATTTCTTTCTGTCTGTCTATCTATTTGTCTGTATGTCTGTCTGTCTGTACGTATGTATTTCTTTCTGTCTGTCTGTCTGTCTGTCTGTCTGTACATATGTACTTCTTTCTGTTTGTCTATCTATTTGTCTGTATGTCTGTCTGTACATATGTATTTCTTTCTGTCTGTCTGTCTGTCTGTATGTATGTCTGTCTGTACATATGTATTTCTTTCTGTCTGTCTATCTGTCTGTCTGTCTGTCTGTCTGTCTGTACATATGTATTTCTTTCTGTCTGTCTGTATGTCTGTCTGTACGTATGTATTTCTTTCTGTCTGTCTGTATGTCTGTCTGTACATATGTATTTCTTTCTGTCTGTCTGTCTGTCTGTATGTATGTCTGTCTGTACATATGTATTTCTTTCTGTCTGTCTATCTGTCTGTCTGTCTGTCTGTCTGTACATATGTATTTCTTTCTGTCTGTCTGTATGTCTGTCTGTACATATGTATTTCTTTCTGTCTGTCTGTATGTCTGTCTGTACATATGTATTTCTTTCTGTCTGTCTGTCTGTCTGTATGTATGTCTGTCTCTTCATATGTATTTCTTTCTGTCTGTCTATCTGTCTGTCTGTCTGTCTGTACATATGTATTTCTTTCTGTCTGTCTGTCTGTCTGTCTGTCTGTACATATGTATTTCTTTCTGTCTGTCTGTCTGTCTGCTGGCTGTATGTATGTTAAATTTACAAAGAATGTAAATAAATTCACAATAAAACAAACATCGCTCTTAGTTGAATTAAAACACTTGACAAACAATTCTCAATATTATATCCAAGGTTGTTCTGTACAATAACCAAAATAAATCAAACAGAAAAACTATCTCATCTCAACATCTTTATATCTCACCACAAAGTATTTGAAGGAATCATTTGATATTTTCTATCATCAACATCACATCCACACAGAATTAAACTAAAAAACATTATTATTATGTCAACAAACTTGAACTTCAACATCACGTGACCTTCACCAGCAAATCCCTCTGGCCGGAAATGACGCACGCACTTCACATCGGCTAATCCGGTATGTTCCAGTGTCGTTAGCGAGGGCTCGAGCTAGCTGGCACACACACACACACACACACACACACACGTTGTGTAGCTGGTGGCACAGCACTGTAGCTGGGAGTGCAGCTTTGAGCTCCACAGTCCTCCCCGACATTAGATTGGACCACGAAGCTCTGTTGTGTGTCGTTGTTGTGTTGCCTTTGCAAGGTAATGACTCACTTCCGGCCTAGCTTAGCTGGTGTTAGCCAGCCCATCTGTTGTGCTGCAAGCATGTTGTGTACAGAACTATGAACTATGAACTGTGTTTACCTGTCTGTAGGTCTCCTGTGAGTATGGCTATGAGACAGACACCTCTCACCTGTTCTGGTCACACCAGACCTGTTGTGGACCTGGCATTCAGTGGGATAACCCCTTATGGATATTTCCTTATAAGTGCTTGTAAAGGTATGCTGTTCTATAGTCTTAAGATTCTTGACGTATATCATGACCGGCATGAAGGCGTCAAGCTGTCACCGTGCACCATTGTTTAGGTCTCAATGTCTTTTAATGTGTTTCACCCCATTCAGATGGCAAACCCATGCTGCGCCAGGGGGACACCGGGGACTGGATCGGGACATTCTTGGGTCACAAGGGTGCTGTGTGGGGTGCCACCTTAAATAACGAAGCTACGAAAGCAGCTACGGCCGCGGCGGATTTTACAGCGTAAGACAGTGAATACTTAGGTTTCGTTGTTAAGCTGACGCTTTTATCCAAAGCGACTTACAAGTGTGGTGAAGAAAGTGAAGGTCAAGGCACACACTGTAGTGAAGTTAAGTGACGTGACGTATTGCCAAGTATGGTGTTCCATACTTGGAATATGTGCTCTGCATTTAACCCATCCAGTAAGTGAACACACACACACTGTGAACACACACCCGGAGCAGTGGGGGGGGGGCGGTGCCTTGCTCAAGGGACTCACCTCAGTCGGGGTATTCCCGCTGGTTCGAGATTGGAACGAGATAATGCCGCTTAGTTGGACGACAACACAACATATGCACCAAAAAAAGTGTTTGTTTTTTGGTAGAAAGAGTGACTATGTCCAAAGAGGTTTAGTTAGGGGTTGGGTGCAAGCGGAAATTATTGGTTTTAAGGGGGTATTTAAAGATGAAGAAAGAGACTTGGAACGCGCATGTTGTTGGACCATTGTTTGACTGATCCAGAGAATGAGTGTGAAAGTGATTTCTTACCTTTTTGGTCCCAGCACCACATGATGTTAATTATTAGCTGAGCGCAGGGATCTGGCATGTACATACGTCTGTATAAGCGATTGAAGCTAAGGGGTGCTAAACCTGTGATGGTTTTTAGGCAATGAGGAGAGCTTTGAACCTGATCTGAGCGGCTGAGTGGAGCCAGTATAACTTCATTA
This sequence comes from Triplophysa yarkandensis, assembly GCA_033220385.1. Lineage (NCBI taxonomy): Eukaryota > Metazoa > Chordata > Actinopteri > Cypriniformes > Nemacheilidae > Triplophysa > Triplophysa yarkandensis. The sequence continues at coordinate 7,030,977 of CM065678.1, forward strand.
AGAGAAGCGTGATGTGCGCTCCTTAAATTTCTTTGAAGACCACTCTTGCTGCTGTATTCTGTATCATCTGCAGAGGTTTGGTAGTGGAGGCCGGCAGTCCAGCAAGTAGAACATTGCTGTAGTAAAGTTTACATAGGACTAGAGCTTTGCTGCACAAGGATCTGTGCAGCAAAGCTCCAAAAGGATTATTATCTTTCTGATGTTATAGAGAAGGAATCTGCAGGACCTGGCTGTACTTAAGTTGCAACATTATCCTTTAAAGTTAGTTGATCATCGATATGGTCCTGGTCAAAAAGAGAGGTTGTGAAGGATGCCTTAAATAGTTATATTTAATGGTTGTGATCGTTCCACCCAGGATATAACCTCAATAAAAACGTGTTATTGTTTTTATTTTGGCAGAAAGGTGTGGGATGCTGTCACTGGAGATGAGGTCCTCACCCTGGCACATAAGCACATTGTGAAATCTGTGAACTTCACACAGGTATTACTAATGTCCAAAACTATGATGTCACTTGTATTTATTATGATTCATCATGTGAGTCCTTGAATAACTTTCACATTTGTTAAACTTACAGGACAGTAATTATCTCCTGACTGGTGGAAATGATAAAATACTTCGCATCTATGACCTCAGCCAACCTGAAGCAGGTATGCTGGGCAGACGTGCCATTCCTTTGCATGCCAACGTATTAGAGTTTCAATTAAAATATAAAAATAACACGACTTTGTCACTTGTATTGCAGAACCTGAAGAGATTGCAGGCCACACCTCTGCAATAAAGAAAGCTCTTTGGTGTAACAATGACCAACAGATTCTCTCGGCTGCGGATGACAAAACTATCAGGTTAATGCCTTTGAATCTTTCGATGAACACTTGAACCACCAATTAAGCTATTGAGAGCTCTGTGGATCTGCCTTTTTGCATCACACATAACAAACAAATTGCATGGTTTGAATTTGTGTGTGCTTTTCTGTGTAGGCTATGGGATAGGAACACAAAGGAGTCACTGAAGACCCTGTCGTTTGATGCATCGGTCAGTAGCATGGAGTACATTCCTGACGGAGAGATTCTTCTCATCACCTACGGAAAAACGATTGCTTTCTATAATGCCCACAGGTAGACAGCTAAACACTGCCTGCAGTCAATCTGTCATATCTTAGACATGGCGTTGGGTACTAAGTTGGACAAAACACAGCCTTGAAAATATACTGAGAAATGATAATGCCCAATTTCTCATATCTGTTTTGTTCAGTTTGGATCTGATAAAGACAGTAGATGCCCCTGCTTCTATTCACTCTGCCTCACTGCATCCCGAGAAAGACTTCTTTGTTGCGGGAGGCGATGACTTCAAACTCTACAAATATGATTATGGCACCAAGGAAGAAATGGGTAGGAATATAGTTGTTTTTGCAGTGTAGCATATAAAAAGAAAAATGTTTAGAAGCAATAATGATGATTTTTTAATTTTTGATTGTGTGAAAGAATTATGTTTTTATGTCTCCCTTACAGAGTCATATAAGGGACACTTCGGGCCTATACACTGCGTACGTTTCAGCCCTGATGGAGAGCTTTATGCCAGTGGATCAGAGGATGGAACTCTGCGTCTGTGGCAGACTGCTGTGGGGAAAACGTATGGCTTGTGGAAATGTGTCTTGCCTGGTGAGTTCCTCTGGTGTATTTTGGTATACCTGTAAATGTTGTGATTCTGTAACCACTAATTCCTCCATGTCTTACAGAGGAACTTGCATCAGAGAACTCTGAAGCCCTATACTGCCCTCAACCAGAGATCAAGGCCTGAGTGTGGAGTTCAAGGGAGAAAGCCAAAGGAAAAAAGGTCACAGGAGAGGTCAGGGGCAGGATGGGTCAAGGAAACCACACCCCAGCAGAGTGCTGTGCCACCACCCTTCTTCACTAGAGACAGACCGTACTGCCAAGCATGACTTTGGAGCGTCGCGATTCAAAACGCAAACATTCACGCACATTGTAGAATGGAGCATCAGGGGACTGCGGTAGAGCTGAGAGTGTGAGCGTGAATGCTAATCCTCCAGCTGCCCGCTTTTTCTTTGATGCCCACGATACACCAGTCAGCTCCATACATGGCGGTCTGTTTCTGCAGCACTGTGATCACTTTGGTTGAAATTTAGCTTTTTTTTGTTTTGGTGTTACAAACATGTGCTTTCAGTACATTTGTTTCTTTTTAAGGGAATATATGCAAGAGCTCGTGTTCAGTTTGACGACATCTCTCAGCGAAAGTGGTCTTGAGGAACGTGTTATTAAAATGTTAATCGATGGTAGTGTAAACTTGTGTGAAATGTTTTGCCCACGAGAGAATAATGGGAAATATGTAAAACAAGTGACTTAAGTTCTGTAATAATTTTGTCTTTCGTTGCAACGTGACAAGTTGTACCACATGGCCAATAAAATGTTGACATATCTAACATGAGTGTTGTGTGTACAGTGGATTACCATAAGACTGTATTTGACTCAAACGTGTCACAATTTCTACTTTGTAACAATATTCATTTCACCCCATAAAACACTCGCATAAGCAAGTGCTCTCTTTCCCCATGTGACGAGCCTTAATTTTAAATTTCAAACTCCACCAATCAGAGCCTGCCTCTCTGCGGCACCCGTCCAATAGGGGTCTCTCTTCTAACATGGTCGACCCATCTCATAAAAAGAAATCTGTCTCGGCCATCGACAGTGTTGCGATAGAGTAGCAAACATGTCCGACTTTCTAGAAGACCCCTCCGTGCTCACCAAAGACAAGCTCAAAAGTGCCCTCCAGGCCAACAATGTGCCCATGCCCACCGGCGACCAGAGGAAGGACGTGTACGTGCAACTCTACCTAAAACATCTGACCGCGCAAAACAAAAAGACCACCGACTCTCCAGACGTCTTCTCCAGCGACGAGGAGCTGCCTCCAGCCCCGGTGGTCTCCAACAGGAGCCGCTCGGGGAGGGTGAGTCCATCCCGGCCCTGCTTTGCTCCAGTGTGGTTCACCAAACCAAGTTTATGTTGTTTGTGTATCCGATGCACTGCGTAATGTGTGCTGAACTTCAAGCGCGGGAAACGCGTCACAATGTATCAAATTCAAATGTTACATTGTATCCGCGCAACGTTCCATCCGCGCTACATTGTATCACCGCGTGCCGGACGTTTCCCGCTCAAATTCTTCCGCCCGGGTTCATCGGATGAGGTTCATTTCAGGTGTTGTGTGTTGTGCATGTGTGTACTTGGCTTTAAAGTGTGTAGACAATCTTACAATGCCACACTTTACGTTGCCAACTCGTTTCGTTGTCTTTATTACCACTGCTTCTGAAATAAGTTGTGCTTCTTGTTTAAAGCTGTAAACCTGGTACAGATGGCACACATTGGATGACAGAGCTGCTCATGAATTTTCCGCAGTGGTGTTGGGCGCCACATTATAAACCATGTTTTTCCTCTTTGAATCACTTATGTTTAAATAGTAATTCTGCATACGCAAATTCACCTTGAATAAAGTGAAGTTGTAAAGTGTACATTGTATTAAAATACAATTTGTGCATGTGAGGTTGGTGTTAGCATTTATGAACATTTTAAAGATTAACGAATATTCTTGATTATTTTACAATATCCAACAAGTAGACCTCCGGATGGTTTCATCTTCTTAGGTAGCCCTCGCTTAAAACAGGTTGGAGACCCCTGGGTTAGTGCATCCGATCTCTTCTTGAGGCTTAATAGCTAAAGGCGGATTCTATTTGGTTGTGGGAACCCTTGGTATTTCCAACTGACTTGATCCGGATGATCTGAATATATATTACATATTGATGATATATATTTATTATATATTCGATGAGCATATCTGTTATATATTAAGGTCATAGAACATTGAGTGATTTACAAATATGTAGAAATACCAATCCTAGATGGTATTGTCAGAATCCTGACAAGAATCTGTTGAATTTATTTATATTCACAAGTAATTTAATTTGTATATTAATTAAGGATGGGAGATGCATCTGCAGCCTTAACTATATCGACCAATAAATGATACTTTTAGTATTATTGTGATCTGTCCAATAATTAAATTAGGTGGATATGTTTAAGCCGATAAATTAGGTATTTTTGCTGGCTGAACCACTTCTCAAGCTTGCCACTGGCCACTATGGATTTAATTGTCACTTACTTTTTTAAAGAAAGGAAATGAAATATACTTAATATACAATTTGAAGGGCCGTAACAGTTCAATCTCATTCACATTATGCATTTAAATCAGTTTTTCAGTGCAAACCACATTCTGTGCTTAAACCACAAACACAAACTTTTTTTCTAATACTATTGCATATGTATATCAAAAAACACAAATGAGTTTGTCAATTTAGGTCCCTCTCTTTAAAGATTTGTACCTGTAGAATATTGTCAGATTATATCATGACTGTTTTCATAGCAGGGTTGGTCTCTTTATTGAGGAAATAGTTTCCTGTGAAAAGGAATTCGGGCTTTGGCTGCCAGATTTGTGTGTTCTTTTTTTTCTCTTTGAAGTTTTGCTTTGTCTCTCTCTTGTATAGTAGGAATAGAATTCACACACGTCATAACAGTCATGTTGTAATTTGTTGTAGCCATTATAGATGGGGTTTACCTAGATAAACTGAAACAAAGGGACTCTGACAGCTTCAAATCACTTTAATAAGGCTTTTCATTGTGGCATTGAAGCATTGGTTGTAAAGTAAAAGCCACAATAAGGAAAAATGCAGTAGAGCTGTGAGCTGCTATTTCGGTTAACCTGATTTTGTTCAGTACCACTTTTTCTGGTGTCCCACTCATGTGCCGAATCTGCGTTTCACTTTAAGAGTGTGGGTGTTGTTCATGGACAGAGAAAAGGTTTTTTCCCTTCATCCTGCTGGAATGCTCTGATTATGAAACTGCTTTTTTTGAGTAGGCTGCGTTCCAGACCAGCCCCAGTCTAGGCCCCTCCAAAGAAACTCGAGGAAGGAATGGCTGAAACTCAAATGCAATTGTCTCCTGTCTGTCCTGCCCTTTAAAATGCATTCTCCCCGTCCACTTCACTGTTTGCACCATATCGTTCAATCACATGGTTTGAATTTGGATCAAGGCTGAGTCCAAGAAACCTGGCGTGATTTGCATAGTCTGCATGTTGCCCCAGTCTACGAAAGTTCACGTTTGCATTCGTCTTATCACCTCCAGTTATGAAAACACTCTTCTTATATGTGTTTTGCAAGAGCATTGGTGGCTTTGTTTCATTCAGAAGTTCTTTGTCTGATAATTCTTGTTGATGTGTAGTTGTTTGTCAAGAATTGGATGTGTTGATGCAATTAACTTCGTCCAGATTACCTTTGCTCATATTACATTTTGAAATTCAATGCACATGATCTTGAGTTGATACTCTCCACCCAGTTTCTTCTGAGCTTATTCTTGTGAAGTTATTATAACTCCATATGGAACTGGTTTATAGACCAGCCGGGAACACTTGGTAATGCAGTCAGTTTTTTTTTTTTTTAATTCAAACAAGTAGTATTTCCTTGAGTTTTTTCAGGTGTATAATCACAAGACTGTCAGGTTAAACACCTGTTACTTTATTTACTATGATATCATGTACACAAGCTGTACTACAGGTCTGCAGTAAAAGCATGCATGCAAAAAGAGCATGCGAATATTCACCTTGGTGAAGAATGGAATATGGTCTGATAATGTGCTCCTTTTTTTGCAGAAAGCCACAAGGAAAACAGACAAAGTGCGTCCAGAGGAAGTTAATGTGTATGAATTGACCGACGAGGGTTTGAAAGACCTATTACTGAAGTACGGTGTGAATGCTGGACCTATTGTAGGTGAGATACTTATGACATCAAACGCGAATTACAACATTATGTAACATCATGTACAGGTTATGGCTGTACAATTTATCAAAAAACAAATTGGGCTTACAATTACGAGTGAAATAATTACATAAAGGCCTAAATCATAGCTGTCAACTTTTTGCTTGTTGTAAATTTTGGCAAGGGTTGAATTATGAATTGTTAATGTGTGTGTGCGTGCGTGCGTGTAGATCTGTAATATTTTACTACCTTATATCAGCATGAGCCTCAAAAAAACAATATCGTTTGAGCTCTAGAATTGACCATGGCATGCAGTTATAGTTATAAGACTCTTCATGACCTTGGTGTAAAACTGTTATTTGACAAAAATAATTGCAAATACAATATCAAGGCGATTACTATTTTAATTATTATTATGTAAATATAACTGGCACTTATTGACATGCATTGGTAAGTTTACCAACTTTGCTCAAAATATTTTGTTTTCTGCAGAAAAATAATGTCACATTTAAAATACTACTTTTTGGGTAATAGCAAGGTATAGAAAATTACAAAAGGGACTCTACTGAAAGAAATCTCATCTTGTCACTCAGGTTTAAGCATCTGAAACAGTCAACACTGTCTTGTAGTGTTTATCAGTAAATCTGATTTACCAGGCATGTGGTTTTGCATGTTTTTTCAACTCTGGCCTGAATAGTTTCAATGCCCTTAAATGGAAGAATGTTAGTAGACTTTCGCTGTTTGACTGAAAAGCCATTAAACATCATTATTTAAAAAAAATGAATGGTGTACCTAAAACAACAGTAAGCAATAAACTACTTATTCTCAGTACAGTTTTGATCTCTGATACATGTCTTTTTCACATCAGCATCGACTCGGAAAGTCTATGAGAAGAGGCTTCAGAAGTTATTGGATCAAGGGCCACCGGAGACAGTGGCGCCTCCATCAGATGCATCTCAGACGGATGGGAGCCAGAATGGCAACACGGATTCAGACCAGTACAGTGACAAGGAAGAAGGTACCAGAATCTAGTTTCTTCATTGTAGTGTTTGAGTTCTTTATGGGTTAAAATCTCACTTAATCATTTCAGAAATTATAGCATCAGCTCCAATGCTTGTGCTGGAGCCTGAACCGGAAGTGGAGCCAGAACCAATCCCAGTTGTGGAGAGGCCAATCAGAAGTAGAGGAAAAATACCAGTAACCAGCAGAACACGCAGTGGGCAACACAAGGTGAGGGTTATTTCTAAAGAACATTATGGTGCGCAAGATATGTCGCATGCGATAATAGTGTAAATATTGTTTTAATGATGCGGGAAATCACATTATGGAGTACATCACTGAATTTTAAAAACCAATCAAAAACCTGCATTCGCCATGCACATATATTATAGTGTGCTGTAGTAACATGCAGCTTATTTAGAATAAATAATCGGTAAAATCCCATAAAACACATATAGATAATCGTTTTGGATTATGTTGCACATCATTAGCTATATATTGTACCCCAAAAAACTATTTATCTAACCTGGCTAAAAGTGAATTTTCATATATGTGGAATTTATACAGAATATCAGTTTGAGCAGTCCAAAAAATATAAGGTATGGATATGGAATTTAGTTTTTCGAAGAGAGGGGACAATAAAGAGGCAAAAGTAATGGATTGTTACTAATTTCTAATGCTTTGCTTTTTCATTTTATTTGTAATCATATGTGGCTTGAGTCTAATTGTGTACTTTATCATTAAAAATAATTTATTCAGGTCGCATAAACATCTATCTGTCGATACATTTTAATATAAATGTGTCACCATTTAAATGCTCTGGTCCTCTTGGAAGTTGTTTGCTTTCATTGTGCTGCTGTCAAGTGCCTCGAAAAATCACCTTTTTATCCACATGACACTCACAGCTGTGCGTTTTCCATGTCACCTGCTCAACAATCTGATCAGACTCGCATCATGTGATTGATATTGTTTGTACATGCGGGCATCCTGTATTCTGATCATATTTTATTTACCTGAGAAAAATGAGAAACACCGAGATGTGTTCGATGTGCTTGTGTAGGAGGATAAGCCAGAGGAAGATTGGCCGGCCTTGAACGTTAAAAGAAAGTTGAAGACGTCGTCCCGTAGGCTGGATCAGACAGTCCCCGCTAGTGACGACACCGTAACTCAATCTGTCACTATGTTGTTTCTGTACATCACCTGATTTCTTGGTGTTGAAATCACTATGGTGATAAAAGGGTGGGGAAAACACTTTGATCTATCTAAGGTGTGTTTGGTTTTCAGCACTGTTTAGTTGAGCACATATTTGTTTCACAAATTAGATTTGACTCTTTGTTGCAGTAATATATTTGTTGTCCCAGATGAGAATTGGTATTTTCAGGAGACTGTTGTGTTTGTGGTTTTTAGGAGAACTCTGAGATGTCATCTTCAGAGTTTTTTCTTGATACTCGGGACAGGAGAAGGACAGGACCCGTGGTAGGTGTCCTAACAATGTCAAAAAATTGTAAGCGTGCTCTCATGAACTTACTCATTATCAAATTAAAGACCGCAGGAAAGTCCCGGCCTTTATACACAAACAAAACATCAAAGTTCTTCTCGAAAGTCGATTCTCAGAAACGACGCAGTGCACCAGTTCGTTCATTTCATCCTGGTCTGAATGAAGCGCCTCCTTCTGACAAGGTGTTTATTTACTGTACCATCTTAAAAATGAAGGTTGGGTGGTATGATAGTAGAACGTCAGCTGTGACTTCAATGCCTTTGACTCATTCGATCAGAATGTAGAGACAAAGTTCAACAATCATTTACATAATCAGTCATTGAAAATGATCATATTTCGCTTTTTATCTATGCATTGGCTAACGTGTGATGAGTATGTTTATATCGTACATATTTCCATGCTATAAAAACTCAGTCATACCTCTCAACCTATTGGTTAAGATAATTTATTGATGCAGTAATTTATTTTTTAAACTTCTTTAAATTTAAGTCTGTGCCAAAGGAACCAAAACCTTCAAAGCGCTCATCTGTTTCTGAATTTGACTGGTCAGAAACACCCAATCGTCAAAGCTCTTCTTTCCAGACTACTGTATCTAATGTATATGAGGATGCTGCCAAAGATGAGGTGCCAGTCACAATTCTATTTTATTTTTTTATTTAAAGTTGGGGTAACCAATTTCTGAAATCGGTTGTTATTTGAAATCAACAAAACAGGCAACTACCCAAAGGAACGTGCCCTTTCCTGCATTACTCTGCCCTCAAACGTCATTGATCTTTTGACAGTCTTTATAATCCTTGTTTGTCCACTCCCTGGTTCTTACTGCCGATTGGCTACAAGTTTGTTTTGCTACTCTGGAGAGCGTTTCCCGAACAACGACTTAACTTGCTGATTAACCACCATAGTACCATGTATTATTTGAGAAACTAACTAGCTACTTATGACCGTTTACCTAACCATGGTGATTTGGTGGCACATCTGTCGTTTAACCTTCTGGGTTAAAAACATAGTTGATGATGACAGATCGATTTAACATCATATTATTGCTGTTAACAATGTACATTGTTGCTTGCTTACCCTGCTCAGAATCATGATGTATGTAAGCCTACAAGTCACCATACTAAGAAACGATGCTTCTAACCGCACAGCTCTACACCTATAGTTCCAAACACACAACTATACGATGCTAGTTGCACATGTTTCTTAGAACGATGGTTTCTGGAAACACTTGAATTGTTGAACTATGCTGAAACAAATCCACTTGAAACCATATTTGGCCAGCGATGATTTTGAGGAAAGCACCCCTGTCCGACTTAAGCGTTTCAGAAAATGGTTAAACCAACTTTAAATGCAATTTTTATGGAATGTTTTGATATACAGTCCTTTAGATGTCTTCTAGCGAAGTATGAAATTGTATTGGATTAGATTAGATTAGATTCAACTTTATTGTCATTGCACATGTAGGATACAAGGCAACGAAATGCAGTTAGCATCTAACCAGAAGTGCAATAAGCAGTAAATACAGGTTATATATGTATATATACAATAATTATACAGAATATATGAATATAGATGGGTATTATGGACAGATTTACAGGTTAATATACAGGCAGATATACAGGCAGGTGTGCTATGAACAAACTATACATTATGTACAGTGTATGTACACTATAGACAGATCTATGAACATTAATATTGAGAAATAGTTGGTATTAAACAGCATAAGGAATGGTTTTAATAAACTGTATTTGCTAGGTTTTTTTCAGGTTATTAAATTTTAAAATCTGGTTTTTAGTTTACTAAGAATTCCACTGATGTCCCTTCCCCTCCGGTTAGACTGTCCAACCGTGAGCCTCTGGCGTCTCTTCTCAATACTACATGTGTTGAGGTGATTCGTGATTTTAGCTTTCATTGTTTGGAAAATGTTGATACAGATTTTAATTAAAAAACTGTGAATTCAGGTGGATGACCATGGTACGAAGGATATGCTGAGGTGTAAATACACAAACCGTCCTGTGGTATGTTTCATGATTATAAGGAGCCAAATATTAAGGATTCATGCAGTCATAGAAATCTAAACTGCATTAAAATTGACTGTTTTTGAAGGCTTTGTCTCTAGAAACCCAGTCTGTTAGTGCAGTATCCAAGCTCTCCAAAAACATCCAACCTCAAATGAATCAAAACAAACCTGACCCAATGCATCGTCTTTCATCTTCCTATGAGAGCCAGCGAGATCTCCCTTCATCCCTGTATTCTTTAAGAGATCCTGCTTCCGAAGACTCTCTACTCTCTCTTTCGATTAAACGAAAGGTTCGCAGTTTTACCATTGCCATTCAAAATGACTTTGTTTATTGTTTGTGTAAGCGAAGTGTAACCAAAAGGCCTGACTTACCAGGAGAGCTGTGGCTTGCAAGAGACCCAGCTCAAGACAAGGCAGTCCAAACTCACCCCTTACCTAACCTCAGTCACACCTGTTCGAAGGCTTGAGACCATCCAGATGGAGTCAAAGCAGACTGCAATGGTAATACAATTAGATGGTGTCTGGCTCCACGGGTGTATCATGGTGACTTTCATGTGTATTAGGTGGTGTCGAGTTTTATAAACCTGTATCACTTTGGTTAGCATTGGTTTAGTTACGTTCTTCCTTCTTTCCTTAGGTAAAACTGTGGATCTTTAGGATCGTAACACTTTTCATGTCTAAAGGCATAATATCATTGTTCTGTATTTATACGCAGGTGGAGAAGGTTTCAGCCATTGATCAGACCCCGAGGACATTAGAAAGAGATGTACTCAAAGACATCTTCCCTAATGAAAACCTCAGGACACCAACTGGAATCAGGTAAGAATGTGGGAAACTTTTTATCCTGCATCTCATTTGACTATTTCCTGCATTACGGAGGTGACATTAAAAAACATGTATTTGCATTTGTTCACTGAACCATCTGTTTATATCTTACTTAACCCATGATGATATGAGTGTAAACATTAGAAAAATATCAGTCTATGCACAAGTTTTCGATGCCAAAAAAGTAAACATTCACACCTCCTTTTTTTAGTGCGACCTGTCGGCGACCAATCAAAGGAGCAGCTGGTCGGAACCTAGGTGACTCGTGGCTGGACGAATCTCGCCTCCGTCATACGGAGCTCCGAGAAACAAGCACATCCTACACAGTGAACAGGTCTGCTCCATATGCGGCTGCCATCCCTCTGTCAGCCTCCAAACCTGCGGCGCCCCCTGCTGCGAAGACCAGAGCAAGACGTGGCCTGCCAGTATGGGTACAGCTCCTTCTGTTAAGTGTGGTTGCTGGATTCCTGTTCTTTGTATACCAAGCCATGGAGACTAATGAAATTGGACTCTTCAAGCAAAGTGGATCAGAAGATAGCACCAGCAAATGATATTGTACTTTAAAATTATGAATAACAATTTGTTGACTTTGCAACTGTCGCAGTTATGGACATTTACCTGTTTCCATTATAGTTTCATGTAATAACATTTCATGGCTGTCGAGCCACATGCTCTGTGCCCGGTTCCAGTATGGTTTTTAAGGGACAGGGGCATTTATTCTGACATTTTTTTTGTCTTTTGTCTTAGAATGTTGAACGAGTGAGCAAGTGTGAGTGAGAATTCTTTTGTTTTATTTTACAGATTACTGTCAGTGCTTTACATGGAGGGAGAGTTTACTATTTACATGTGTTTTTGTTTGTAAACCTGCAGTGTCGATTTGTGGCAAATGTATTTTCCGCATTTATGTTCACTTAAAAGGTGCCGTATCCATCTTAATGATTGTATTTATGTGTCTGATGAAAAACAAATATTTTCAATAAACTGTATTTGCAATGTATTCTAAAAACGTTTAGTTTAATTATTCCTTTTGAGGTTGTTTTTTTATTTGGATTAAATTTACTTGTCCAAATTAAGAAATTATATTGCAGTGTTTTACGTGACCCTGCATTTGTGATTTTCTTTTTTTATACAAAAATTTTTCTACTCATTTTGTAAAAATATCACATGGTAATCTTTAACACAGAATACGTGAGATCGGTCAGATTGAAATCATAGTTATATTAATAGTGAAAATCAAACTTTAATGCCAATCATCAATTTATTTTTACAACTGTAGTCTCATTTTTTATACAGATTTTTATAGATTTTTAAGGATGTAATTTTAACCTGTAGAATTTAAATCCATATTTCACAGTGGTCCTGTGCTTCTTAAATTGTTTTTGAGATAAGAGAAGAAATTTACTGTAGGATTTGTATAGGCTGTTCTTTCTTTTTGATCTTGTATAGTAGAAAATGGTATAAGCCGTTTTACTCTGTTCCCTGAATGGACTGTCTCTCATTAATTTTAATCATCTTATTCCATCCTGTACTGTAATAAGCTAACCTGAGCTCAAGCTTGCATCCAATGGAGATACATTAGTAACTTTAATTTAGTGCACTTCAGTTACAGATGGACTGAGCAGTTATAGTCATGTGTAACATGTTGTATAAGCTTCATCTTACTATGGTTGTTTGTGACAGTAGCACATTTTGATGTGTGGTGATGTCAGAGAAGGTCCAAATTAATTAGTCTTAGGCCATCTGATATCTGAGACTCACCTGCCACTTACTTTACCCTGAAGGAGACATCTAACAATTAATTCTTTTAATGTAAAATACTGTCTTAAATAAGGTTTTCTGCCGTTATGATTTTAATTATGATTTGTGTGCTCTTAAAGAAAGATGTATCCAACTACCCTAACACTGTTGGCACGGTCGAGGTGTTTCCATAGCCCTCTATTCTCCAATAAACCTATAGAAACTCAGAAAGAGGAGAGTCGACAGATAAAACTTCAGATAGTGGGAGCAGCTTATAACAGTAAGATTCTTCTTTTAAAATCTTTTTTATCCCTTCCATTATAAGTTGGGGAAAAGTGTCTGCTTGATGCAAGAATGGTACATTTCATTTTTATAAATGTTTTTTATTTTAATATTTTTTATTTTGTAGAATGTTTTCTGCTATGTATAAATGTAAATGTTTATGACTTTTGACACTATCAGACATCACTAAAAGTTGACAATGACCTTTAACTCTGATCTTATTCTTATAAGGTCAAGCACAAAAATACAATTGGCTGCACATTAAAGGCGGCACATTTCTGAAAATGCTTTAGATAGGCCAGAGATCAGGACCATCTTGTATTGAATCCAGAGTTAGGAGGGGGAACAAACTAAAATATTATTCATGTGGCTTACCTACAGAAATAAACTCTTATATTAACTTAATCAAATCTTTTAAATTTAATTTTTTTCAGTAGGACATATTAAAAGAATTGATTAGAAATCCTACAGAATATTACAAATAATATCAAGTTTATGTGTTGATAAAAGTATTCAAATAACAAATATGTATTTGTAATATACACCTAATAGTTTTGGTTAATTATAATAGAGATATTTGAGTTAATCAAACTGACATGTTTTTGTACTTATATATACAAAAAGTTTCAACACTACATTTAAAAAGCTTTATTTTAAAATGTATTCATTTTTAAGAGTAATTTGTTTCACGAAAAAGCCCCAAATTATTTTGAGAGTGAAGCGTGCAAACGGACACTAGAAAGACTGTAGAAAGGCTGTTCCTTTTCTGTTATGTCTTCTGTTGTTGATAAATTACAATAACCTTTTTGAGATATTGGTTACCCCACCTTTTACTATTCTCTTTAATAATCACAGATTTTATAATAGTTGATTATAACTTAGGAAGAACCGTGATGTAATATAGTCTACTATAACACACAATATTGATCGTTGAGCTTGTTTAATCTTTGGATCTGTTCAGATGCAGATGTAAGCTGTGAATATATGTCGAATAAGTATTACCTCCTGTCTGGTTTCGGTGGGGTTTTGAGCTGTGGTCTCACACACACATCAGTCGTCCCCCTCGACCTCATAAATGCCTCATTCAGGTATACCTCATGTCTGTTTTACATCTCAGTAAGTGAAACATAATGAACAATAAAGGGTTTTGTCTTCCAGGTTGACGCAGTCAAGTACAAGTCCATTTTTAAAGGCCTCTCTGTCACTTTGAGAGAAAATGGTTTCAAGGGATTGGAAAAAGGGTTATTGGTTATACTATGTAAGGTCCTTTCAAGTTTGGTTTCTTCAAAGTCTTTAAGGCCCTGTACATGACATGCTTGGAGAGATATGTGGCTTATTTTAGAGCTGAAAAACAATACATTCGAGCATCACCTAACTTATCCGGTTTACTTATGGAGAACCTAAGTTTATCTGGCCGCTTCTGCCAGTGCTGTGTTTTTTGCTGATATTGCACTGGCTCCTATGGAGGCTTGCAAAGTGCGCATTCAGACCCGGTCCGGCTATGCCAACACCCAAAACGCATTTGCTGGAGTTGTTTGGTTGTGCTGATCCTACAAAGGTGTTTATCCATTGTGGCTGAAGCAGATCCCCAACACCATGATGAAGTTTTCTGTTTCGAGCACACTGTAGAGATGCTTTATAAAGACATTGTGCCCAAACCTCGCAGCAAGTGTTCCAAACAAGAGCAGCTAGTGATGACCTTTGTTCCGGGTTATATCGGTAAAATCTCTTAATCAAACATAAAAAATTAGGAAATATACATGAACTTTGGGATATTATCCTTTATAGTATAAAGCTGGTTTGCTTTGTGTTGAGGCCATTTTAAATGTAACTTCTGAGCCCTTGCAGAATTCTTCAACCTTACTATGTGTCTTATCCCTGCTGGTGTGTTCTGCGCTGTGGTGTCCCACCCTGCCGAATCTGTGGTGTCTGTACTGAACAAAGAGTAAGGTAGCTCAGCTGGGGAGGTGCTGAAAAGACTTGGAACCGTAGGTGAGTCACCGCACTACTGTATGTTAAAGCTGCTGGGAAAATCAATTGTTGACAGTCAGCCAGACATTAGAACAAAATATCACTCAACAGGTTGATCAGGTTTTGTATCACTATCAAGAAGTTTGTTTTGTGATCATTGCCTACTGTGCATTGTTCCGGTTGGTTGCTCATTTTGGAGTGAGTGAATAATGCCTGGGTTTGCAATGAAAGGGTTATTTGAAAATCATACAAAATTATATTGAAGATTAATGATCAGTAATTATATTGCTTCACTTGTATTTACCGAAGTGTGCAAAACATGATATAACCACATATAGTTGCATCTAAATGTATAACTGTACA
This sequence comes from Triplophysa yarkandensis, assembly GCA_033220385.1. Lineage (NCBI taxonomy): Eukaryota > Metazoa > Chordata > Actinopteri > Cypriniformes > Nemacheilidae > Triplophysa > Triplophysa yarkandensis. Next base: position 7,046,485 of record CM065678.1, read on the forward strand.
TCAAAGCTTAATTCAAACAGGGAATATACAGTAGTTGAGGTTTTTTTGGCTATACTATTTATTTAGAAATTAATTATGATTTTATTCACGATGAGTATTTAAGTATTAAACTGTGTTTAATATAATTGTATTAAATTAAAATTCTGTCATCATTTACTCACATTTAAGTCGTTACAATCTGTATACATATATTTGTTCTGATACACACATAGAAAGAAAGTTGGAGTAATTCTTGTGTCTAAACAGTTTCTGGACCCCATTCGTTATTATTGTTGTGAAATTAGATTAAAATTGTTTGCTTCTGTTAAACACAAATGAGATATTTTAAAAAATGTGGGACAACAAAAAGTTTTGGTGTGCTTTTGACTAACCTTTCTTCTACTTTGGTTGTCAATAAGGTTAAGCATTCCTCCAATTTTTTTACACTGCCTTTTTAATCTAGAAACGCATTTGTATTTCATAATGCATAAATTATTATTGAGGAGTATTTAATTGTTGAAAATCAGTGTATCAAATAAACATTCTGCCATCATTTACTCACTTTCGAGTCTGTATACATTTATTTGATTTGAGGAACACAGAGTAAGATACTTGGAAGAATGCTTTTAACCAAGCAGTTCTTGGATTCCATTGACAACCATAGTTGGGAAAATCATTTTAGAATTAGATATTTTGAAGAATGTGGGAGAACAAAAAGTATTTCTGGGGTAATTTTGACTATCATTTTATTTTTCCTACTATGGTAGTCATAAACTGATTGGTCAAAAGCAATCATTCAAATATCCCTTTTCTGTGTCAACCAAACATGGAACAACTCAAAGATGAGTATATGATGACACATTTTTGGTAAACTATCCCTTCAGTTATAATCCTTTAAGTTCACTTCAATCTTTTTTCCACAGGTATGTGAAAGGGACTCGATGCTCGCATCATTATGATTGGGAGGCTGACGGCCCTACAGTAGTTTATTTATGATTCTGTGAAGGTGTACCTCCATCTTCCAAGTCCACCACCCCCAGAGATGCCCGAGTCCCTGATGAGAAAGATGGGTCTCAGAAACTATTAGAGTTTTAATCCACATTTAACACATGGTTGAAAGCACTAGTGACCTGTGAATGTCATTGTGTCTAAGTATGTCTCTATGAGACTGAGAATAAAATCAGTAAATATTATTTTGTGACATATTTGACTCTAAATTGTTTTTTTTTGCTGATTTAGACTCTAGATGGCACCACAGATCCACTTCGGTACAGAAACATTATTAACTTCTCAATTTCTTCTCAATTACATCTCATAGAAAATGGCTGGGGGCTCCTAATTTGTTTTTGTTAGTATTTGATGCAGTTGAATCAGATAATTCATTAGATCATATTGTTATTCACAAATATTTTATATCTCATTTGTGATAAAAACAAATTATTGAATAGAAATATTTATAAACAGATTTTCATGCTCTAAACTCAAAATATTGTTTACTATGATCTTACATTATACGATGTACTCTTAAAAAATGAGTACATTTCAAATCTTTGAAATTAACAAAATATTGTTAATGATATATTTTAAAAACTTTGAAATGTTTTTCCAGTGGGAAATATCAAGATTTTTAAATTAATTGATTTAAAGATCAACAATTAATTTCTCTAAAATGTACCTTTATTATACTTCATATAATGAAAAAACGTATTTTATATGGTTTTGTAAAAGCAAATATTTTCAGTGAATTTTCATAGAATATTTAACAAGTTAATCAAGTTTATAAGTTAATCAGATGTACTTTTTTTACTGTATAATTAATTAATTTCGAAGCTTTAAAGTTTACTTTTTAGTGTGAATTGTTTCACATACTAAATTTGACATTCAATTGTGTTCATACATAAACATTGTTTTTTTTAATTTTATACAAACAACAAAATTAAGATGTTTTTCCTCTGTAAATAAATCAGAATAATCTTAAGTGCTATTCAGACTAATTGAAAGGTTAGCTTTACTTGAAATGTAATTAAATACGTTAGGTCAACTTAACAAATAGTCCCCTATCTAGATTCTCATTTCATCTTTAATTAGTTTCATTCATGAGTCTTTTTACATGATATTGCCATAGCATTCATCGGCGTTATATTGTGGCATCGAGTGGTCCATGAGAATGATGAACTAATCCAATCTCATTGTGATGTCACAATGCCCCTGCACACTCTCTTCCCCTCCGTTCTCATCAGCTTGCTGTAAGCAACAGAAAAATGGTGCACTGTGACCTCAACGCGGGATGTTTTGAGCTCTCAAAGAGATTTTCTATCAGAAGAGCACAGAGCAGAGGGGTTATTCACTTTGCTTTGAGTGACAGACATAGTGTGCCTACATTCGGAATTCATGAGTGGGAGAAGATGACCGGGTTGTAGTTGTGGGCTTGCATGATGTCTGTGTGCATTTGTGTGAATGAAGAGAGTATCCAGTCAGACGATGCGTCATTCCATTGTCATTATAACCCATTTAGATTTCCTTGTTAACATGTTTTTTCAACTGAATTCTAGGAAATTGGCTCTGGTTACGCTCCTCGGTTTGCTTCTCCTGGTTCCACGCGGATGATGTCCGGGGTCAAAGGTCACGGGGTGCATTTTAGTGTACCCTCTTTGACACAAATGCATTCACTGTGTAATAGTTCCACATGCACCCTCACCTCCCTAGTGAGTAATACAGCTTCAAGCCATCTGAAATGTGTCGAAAGCACGCAAATTTTATTCCAGAATTACTTCACTGGAAGATTTCTGGATGTGTCAAGCATTCATTCTGCTGATCTTAAGAGCTGAATACATAAATCAAAAAACAAAGTAGATAAGAGAACGTGCCATGAATGGAAAATAATGTGCCTGTGCTCTTACCAGCTAGTTATTTTTATCCCCGTTGTTGAGAGTATTAATGCAGCTGTCATTATTACCCCTCTTGTCATTTAAAACCAAGTATGACTCTTCTGTAAAACACACAAGAATTGAGAATTGTCTTTGTGTTTTTTTCCATGCAATCAATATGGGCCAGTGTTGTTTGGGTACCGACATTCTTCAAAATATCTTATTTTGTGTTCACATGAAAATAAGGCAGAAGAGGTGTGGAATGACATGTGAATGAGTAGATAATAAAGAAATCTCTTTTTGGATGAACTATCCCTTTAAAACCTGTTGACAGTCCAGTCACAAGACACACCACACTGAACATTTGTGTGTGCTAATGCATCTCACTTTCACTCGTTCCATTGTTTCCGCCCTTGTTCCACTTTTAGAGGTCATTCTGAAATAGTGTGCAATGTTTCCGACGGGTCACATGGGTTCATGCAAAGCCAGAATAAGTTGGTTGTGTCTGTAATGCAATATTCTGTGGAAGGAATTGCAAAGCACTTGGCTCACAGAAGAGAAGAAACACAGACTTACATGCAACATAATAGTTTAAGTAATAATGAGTAAGTTCATTATAACTTAGACAATTTTTCAGAACAAAACTTGAGTGGTTGTCGCAGGATTAAGCTGTCATACATGACTTAAAGAATATGATTAAAAACCCTCTTTCATTTTACATCTTATAATTTTGTATAACCTTAACTTTTGTATTTAGTTGTGAATTTTAAAGAGTGGAGTTTACTTTTGATCTCACAACACTTTTCCGACAACTTCCACGTCAAAACATGTCAGTGAACCATACTGGATATACTGGAAAATATCCTTAGGTGACCCTCATTGCATTCTTGAAGAATAAAATCTGTCACTCCCTTTTAAAGCAAGCCAGTGATTGGCTGTTGGCCAGCTGGGTAATGGATTTGCCACTGATTGGTGGGAATGCATAAGATGAATTTTAATGTAATGATGATGGATAAACCTGTCAGTAATTAGGGTTTTATTTGTACTTAAAAACTAATTTTAGTATTTACTGTATGCAGACTAAATTTGACCTGAGTCTGCAAATCTACCGTTTCTTTTGCATCATTAACGCAACAAAGGTTTATCATAAAAATAGATTTTGTTACTCTTTAAAGACATAGTATACTCCAAACTCTTGGAGGGATATTCCACACCATTCTGTTTCAAAACTGTATTAATTTATTTCAGGTTGAAACGCAGAAAGATTTTTGGAAGATATTTGGAAGAATGCAAGCAAATGAGATTTCAGGGTCACAAGCGCCCAGATTTTTTTTTGCTGGAAATTTTATATTTTGTTTAAACACATTTTAATATTTTCTGTGTGGTGATCAAGGATGCAACAGATATCACAGTTTCTAACATTCTTCTAAATATATTTTTGTGCTTAACATCAATAAATTGATAAGGGTTGACGGAATTGTTTTTCAGATGGACTATCCTTTAAATAAGCAGAGATCTTTCAATGTAGCCATCATTCGCTCTGCGTTAGAATAATTGGATTTCCCTTTGCATTTAGCTTGCATCCCATTTACAATAGTTTAGTTTTAAGTGCAATGGCAAAGCCATGTTATGACATTTATTCAATATACACTTATTACATATTTTACAAAACCAAGTACCTGACAGCAAGCAGCCACCTGTACACACACACACATGCACGCACAAACAGGCATGCACAAACTGACACACACAACACACAGACACAGACACAGACACAGACACAGACACAGACAGACAGACAGACACACACACACACACACACAAACACACAGACACAGACAGACAGACAGACAGACACAGACAGACAGACACAGACACACACACACACACACACACACACACACACACACACACACACACACACACACACACACACAGACAGACAGACAGACAGACAGACAGACACACACACACAGAGAGACAGACACACACACAGACACACACAACACAGACAGACAGACAGACACAGACAGACAGACAGACAGACAGACACACACACACACACACACACACAACACACACACACAAACAAACCAGTCCTGTTTGTTCGCAAAACCTTTTACATTCATGTTGTCTATTAAATAGAATTAATCCCTACCAACCACACGCATTCTTTATTTAAGCTTACAACGGCCTGCACACGTTTCAGAATAGGCATTGGACGAGTCAGTGGGTGGAACCGATGCCTCATTGGTCTTTTTGTTTTGGATTCGAGACAGGCTGTCGTTTGTGGAAAATCCTGTTTGTTAATAACCTTCGTGGACCTTCATATCAAAAGAAACCAAGTGCACGCAAATATACCGTCAGCATGCACATGAGAACGTAAGAAACCGTCCCCCGTTTTCAGATCTCTTCAAAGTCACCATGATTACATACAAAGGATGCAGGCCATTCTTACACAGAACCCCATGCAGGCCCAAGGGTATCGCACAACCCATATTACATAGAACTTAAAGACCATTTAAAACAAAAAAAAAGTGTTTCGATGTAAAGTTGTGCATGCTATTAGAAAGTTGTAACTTTGCACAACTTTTGCACAAACTTTGGAATAGGGTCACCCTGACACAAGCCCCTCTGGGGAAAGTGGGCGTGGCTGCAGGGCTTCTGTTCTGCATGTCAATCAAAGCATCACACGCGCTCGCACCCGTGATCGTCGGCACTGTCTGCAGCTCAGGACACAATTTAACATTCCTGCGACAAATGTACGTACGACAATTGTTTAATGTGTCATTTATTGTCCCTGTGACGTCATGTGATTGAATTATTGTGTATTAACCTGACACCCGTGTGCTTTGTTTGCGTGATGTAATCGAATTCGTCTCTCGCGAATCATTTCAATGTGTCGCGTGTGACGTCGATGACATTATTCTTAATCTGCTGTGACGTCACACGCTGTCGGATTAACTCGAGTTAAATGGAAACAATGGCTTTGGAGGAATCCGTGCACGTTGACTTTGAACGGTCTTGTTTATTTGAATGTCCGAACTTCGTGTGTGTGTTTAACTTTAAATAACACAGAGGTCCAGATTTCACCGTTTTCTCTGTTTATGCGTAACCGAGGCGGCCGCGTTGTCAAGGACGGGATGAGCACGCGCGCTTACGTCACAATAGAGCGCGTGCGTGCGTGCGTGCGTGCGTGCGTGCGTGCGTGTGTGTGTGTGTGTGCGCGCGAGACCTAACAGAACTTTCATTTGAGTTTAAGACAACCAATAAATCGTAGATTTTTTTTTCTCGATAAAGTAGAATTATTTATTTGTTCTTGTTAATGAAAAAAAAATTATTATGTCTTAAGATCGATTTCATGTATATATATATGTATGTCTATCTATGTGTGTGTATATGTGTACAAACACACACACACACACACACACACACACACACACACACACACACACACACACACACACACACACACACACAAAACACTGAATACACACTCAGTAGTAAACACAAACACACACACACACAAATACATGATACACACACACACAAATACATGATACACACACACACAAATACATGATACACACACACACGCGCGCACACACACACAAGGAGACACACACAAACATGCACACAAAGACACAGACCACCACACACACACACACACACACACACACACACACAGACACAAATACATGATACACACACACACAAATACATGACACACACACAAATACATGATACACACACACACACACACAAAGAAACCGAGACAGACAGACAAATAGATATAAATATACATATACAAATATACGCCTTATACCTTTCATATATATATATACACACACAACTGTAATCTGTAATTTCGACTGTAATCTTTTGTTTGTCCAACAGTACACTGTGTGTACTGATTATATGTATGTGCATATTGCACACTGTCTTATGTTGAAGTCTGTACTATATGTTACATGTTATATGTTAACTGTACTGCGATTTTTCTGGAGCATGCTCCCAAGAATTTCACTCACCAGTACACATGTGCTGTGGGGATGTGACAATAAAAGTGACTTTGACTTTGACACAAACCTTGTTCCTGTAAAAGTGTTAAACAACAATTTTCTGTTTTGCATCCCCTTTTGCAACCACATTTGCACACTTCTTACTACCTTTTTAAAATATGGAATAGTATAAAACATAAAAGCAAACATGAATAGAAAGACTTCGTTATATAGAGTATATAAAATGTGTACAGGTTTACTCCAGTATGAATTCCGTAATGAATGACATCATTAATGGAGCTGATTAGTACTTGACGGTCATGTGACAAGTAGATGTTTATAGAATGATATCAGCTCATAAATGATAAGCTATTCATTTGGTGTAAGATTTACTTTAGGAAATGACCTGACTGCTTTTTAAGATAAGGTTTCTTTAATAAACCTACTGTAAAGGCAACTAGATGCCTGTCCCTTTGAGAGCGGCTCAGATATTTTTGGAATCGCAGTATCTTACACTCACTTGGATCGCAGGCGGGTATTAGTGTCACCAGCTGTGCCTATGTCACTTTCTGCATAAGCCAGTGCTGTGATGTCACTATTTGGGCATTAGACGAATTAAAATTAAATTGAAATATTATTTACATTCATTTCTTAAACATAAGCAACATCCTCTTTTTTAGTCTGGCTTTTAGGAGTGCACCACAATTCCAAATATTAAAGTAGTATTACATTATTCCATGCAAATGTTTGGCTTACTCGTTCTTTAATCGCTTTGCCTCCTGTGTAAAGTGTAATTTTGTCTAAATTTAAAGCGGGCAGAATAAACAGACTTCCAAGCCTAATTTTATCACCAAGTGAGCTGCATGCTGAGTCGGAAGAGTAGGGTAATGTACTCCATATGGACTAAGGGTTTACGCAATAAGTGCAGATGTAACCTTGGCCCAGCTTTGGTGTTTGACCATGTATAGCTTTAAATAAAACTTTAACTGGAGTCCTGGGTTAAAGTTTACACTAAACATTGTTTTTTTCTGCATTCATGTATATATTATGTACATTATTTTCCAGCAGAAATCATGGCATCGGTAATGGAGAAGCTGATCACTCCTCTGGCCAGCGGCCCGGCTGAGCCCCCCAGGAACAAAGTGACAATTGTGGGTGTTGGGCAGGTTGGCATGGCATGTGCTGTCAGCATCTTACTGCGGGTTAGTGTTGAATTTCATAATTGGGTCATTTAACAAATGTTAGCCTTGATATTTAATGTTGACTGAGTCTTTTACCGTACAAAAAAGTATGTTTGTCCTGTAGGAGTTGACTGATGAACTGGCTCTGGTGGATGTTGTGGAGGATAGACTGAAGGGAGAGATGTTGGATCTGCAACATGGCAGTCTTTTTCTTAAGACTCCCAAGATTGTTGCTGACAAAGGTGAGATGCATTTATACCCTGTCTGTTAAAAACCAGTTAGAGTGTTTTTTTCGTCATTTACTGTTTTCTACATAAGATCATTCTACATAATGTAAGTAAGGCCATGTCAAAGATTGAATTTATAGTGAAAATAATGTCTAAAATCAAACATCTCAAAATTACATTTTCAGTCTTTAGCCTGGTTTTCCCAGGGAGGGTCAAATATAAAAGTGGTTAAAAGTGATTCATGAGATCATTCTTTAGTAACTTTGACAAAGTCAATCACTCATTATTCTTTATATTTTTGACCCATAGACTACTCCGTGACCGCCAACTCTCGCATCGTCGTGGTGACAGCCGGTGTGCGCCAGCAGGAAGGTGAGAGCCGACTGAACCTGGTACAGAGGAACGTTAACATTTTCAAACACATCATCCCTCAGATTGTCAAATACAGCCCCAACTGCATTCTCATCGTGGTGTCCAATCCAGGTGAGCAGACACACGCATGCTCTTAAAACATGACAATTTAATATTGCTATGCTAAACCCAAGATTGTTTTCTTTGAAAAACAATGATCTTTTTTTGAATAAAAATTCTGTTCATATAGTGGATGTCTTGACCTATGTGACCTGGAAACTGAGTGGCCTGCCAAAGCACCGTGTTATCGGCAGCGGAACAAACCTGGACTCCGCTCGCTTCCGTTTCATCATGGCGGAGAAACTGGGCATCCATTCCAGCAGCTTCAACGGCTACATCCTGGGAGAGCACGGAGACTCCAGTGGTGAGCTGTAGAACGATAGCTTAATTTTCACTTAAACATGGGAATCAGGAATTCATCTATGCTGTTTTTAGTGCCCGTATGGAGCGGAGCAAACGTGGCAGGAGTGAGCCTGCAGAAACTCAACCCTGATATCGGCACAGATAAAGACAGCGAAAACTGGAAGGAAGCCCACAAGATGGTCGTGGACAGGTATCGGACGCCTGCGTCAACTAATGACGGTCATTTGGAGAAGCCATTTGGATGAATCAAGAATAATGCATATCCGTCACTGTCATTTTGCTTTCAGTGCTTATGAGGTCATCAAGCTGAAGGGATACACCAACTGGGCCATCGGTCTAAGTGTAGCTGACCTAACCGAGACTCTGGTGAAGAACCTGAACAGGGTCCACCCTGTTTCCACCATGGTGAAGGTGAGAACCTAATTTTCTTATTATGGAAATGCCCTGCATCATTATATGTTATACATTTAAATTTGCATGCGTCTTGTGCATTCTGCAGGGCATGTATAGTATCGGTGAGGAGGTGTACCTGAGCCTCCCCTGCGTGCTCAACAGCAGCGGGGTGGGCAGCGTCGTGAACATGACCCTGACCGACGATGAAATCGCCCAGCTCAAGAAGAGCGCCGATACCCTGTGGGGCATCCAGAAAGACCTGAAGGATCTGTAGATCAACCACAGTGAAACCAAACACACTCCTGCTCGTTACTGTTACTCACTCCCTGCAAGTATTTCTACGTGAATTTTTAGATACTCTATGAAACACTTCTGATAACATGATCAAAGGAAGAACGTGTTCGGTTCTTCACATTTGCACTTACTTGGTTAGCGTGGGCAACAAAAAGAGCAAACACCTCTTTCCTCTCAACATAATTTAGTGAGCTCATTAGAGAAAGTTCCTCCGTGCGTCTCTCTGTTTAAGTCAAGTGAAGACCTGAATTGAAACATGAATTCATTCTTCAGCGAGTGTGACAGCACCTAATGAATAAAACCCGATCAAATCTCTCTTTGTGAGTTGTTTTTTGTCTCCAGTACAGATTGGCAGCACATTTGTGGTAAAAACCTTTATTTCATTTAATAAATAACAGTGAACACCTTTAACAATCACAAATCCAACAATATAAAACGTGTATGCCACAAATACAATCTTCAATGTCAAACACGTCCGTTTGTGAGAAATAAAAGGCAGAACAGGCTGAAATAGTTACCCAGGGTTTCGAAGCATCCTTGTATGCGAGGGACAGTCAAGAAGTCTCTAATTGTTTGCTCAGGTAAAGCATAATTGGCAGTAGGTGCTTGTGTTTGGGTTTGTCCGTGCCCTCTGTTGCTTCATTTCGCTTTCCAAAACGGAGTCCAAACGGGTTGTAGTTGAATTTACTGCGTGTCAATCGGTGGTTGCAGGAAATATGACTCGATTCATCCTTTTCTTTGATGAAAAAGCAAAGGCTCGAGTCGTCCGAGATACTGGGTTCCGATTCCCTCCGTTCCATTAAGACATAATGGTGACGTTCTTCTGCTTTGACATCTGCAATGTAAGAAGAAACATTTTTACAGCTTTCTTTTGCATCAATGTTAAGTTACATCACTTATAACTATTAATATTGATTACCTCTAGTGCCCGTGTGCTCTGTATCCACGACAGTGAATGGTCCTCCCATAGCTGGAGACTGACAGATCAATGCTGAAAGAAAAAAAATAACCAATGCCATGATGTTCATATTGTTGGAGCTTATGAAGCACAGCCGCGCGTGTCTCTTTCTCCTGTGAATAGACCCATCCTCTGCCGTCCTCTTTCAATATAAAGCTGGGATGGTGACATCCCCTGACCTTGTTTTACATGTGTGACAGACATCCCGTGAAAACAGGACGTCCATCTAGAGTGTCATTGCTTGTTATGATGCCTTTTTCTTGGAAATCTTATACTATGATTCACTGTAGTCCATTGGGATAATTCAAATAGTGTTTTACTATTGAACTTCCTCAACGCACCAAAACCCGAATGGGCCATAAGTGCATGCCTTTTTTACGTACCTTTTATGCGATTTTAGGCATTCTCTTTCATAAAAAAGGGTGATTTAAAAGTAAAATAAGCTGTTTGTTGTGGGAAAACGTGAATGAAACCACTGTAATGGTGCGCAATCATGGCAATTTTCAATATCCAAAAGGCATCCTAAACTTTCGTGCTCGTTTCGCCTCTGTCCTTGTAATAAAATCATCTGAGTATGAATGTCATACCTTTCTACTTTATCACTGTCATACCGCTGTCAAATTCAATCTTAGATATGGCCAGTAGATCCGAATTACATCGTCCTCTTGGACTATTTATAATGCAAATACTATAGGCAAGCAAAAAAAGATTGATGGGTTTAATTAAGACTTGTTGTTAAACATTCAAGTGTATTTGCCATATTCAATGATATTAATCACAAAACATTATCCAGATTGAATACATACATCTGGCAGACATATATTTGATGCAGTTTCATCTGCATGATATTGTTTGCCCATCTGCCATACACTGAGGGCAATAAGTATTGGATCAACCTGATGTTTTGTTTAAGTTCTCCTACTTAGAAATCATGGAGGGGTGTAGAATTTTCAGAATAGGTGCATTTCCACTGTGGGAGGCAGAATCTAAAAAGAATCTGGAAATCGCATTTTTTAACAATTTATATGTGAATTGCTGTGGCAAATAAGTATTTGATAATTTGCTTAAAAGGCCAGAATTCTTGCTTTAAAATATCTCCCATTTCTGCTTTTTAATAGTCCTGCTACACTCTGCTCATGATTGTAAATTATTAGCAGCTGTTTGAGGTCATTAGATGTCAGAAAGCTACAGTGCAACCCTCAATCAGTCAAAAGTCTAAGTAGCAACATGGGCAAAACCAAAGTGCTGTCAAAAGATTCAAAATTGTAGACCTTCACAAAGCTGATAAAGGCTACAGGGCAATTGCTAAGCAGCTTGGTGAACGACTATTGTCAGAAAATGGAGGAAGCTAATGATGATTGTCAATGTTCCTCTGACTGGGTCGCCATAGAAGATCTCTTCTCATGGGGTATCAATGATGCCAGGAATGATGAAGAATCAGCTCAGAACTAAACGGGAGGAGCTGGTCAATGCCGTGAAGAGAGCTAGAACCACCGTTTCAAAGGCTATTATTAGTACTACATTAAGACATGGTTTAAAATCATGCATTGCACCAAAGGTTTCCCTGCTTAAGCCAGGGACCTTTTGGATGATCCAGAGGAGTCATTGGGGAAAGTCCTGTGGTCAGAGGGGATCAAAGTAGAACTTTTTGGTCTTAACTCTATTGGATGTGTTTGGAGAAGAAGAATGATGAGTATCATTCCAATAATATCATACCGACAGTGAAGCATGGGAGTGGAAGCAACATGATCTGTGGGTGTTTTCTGCACATAGGACAGGACGACTGCACAGTGTTATTGAGAGGATGAACGGAGTCTTGTATTGTGAGATATTTGCCTCATTCAAAGCATTAAAGATGTGTCGGGGCTGGGTCTTCCAACATGACAACGACTCAAAACACACAGCCAAGAAAACCAAGGATTGGATCAGAAAGAAGCATATCAAGGTTCTTGTGTGGCCTAGCCAGTCTCCGGACCTAAATCCAAGTGAAACTCTTTGGAGGGAGGTTAAACTTCATGTTGCTCAGCAACATATAAGATAAGACAAGATCTGTATAGAGGAGTGGGCCAAAATCCCTCCTGCACTGTGTGCAAACCTGATGAACAACTACAATACACTGTTTGACCTCTGTTATTGTTAACAATCATACAATGTGATTTCTGGATTTTTCCTTTTAGATTCTGTCTCAAACAGTGGAAATGCACCTATGCTGAAAGCTCTAGACCCCTCCATGATTTCTAAGTAGGAGAACTTGCCAAAGTACAGTGTGATCAAATACTTATTGACCTTATCTCTGAGACGTCTGCTGTCAGATCCCATGGACATTTGGCGGATGTCTGCGATATTTTTACGATTTAAAATGAACGTACAGCTCTTTCTTAGATGGTAAGCAGGTGATTTTACACCACAGATGTTTTCGTGATCACCAGATATCTTACAGCTGTGCTATATGGGATGTCACTTACATCGGATTTTGTTATTCCTAAATATGTCCTAAAATAAATAACAAATGTTGGTCTTCAAACGTCAAACACATTGAAGTGCGTCATTGGTCTCTATTTACATTCTCTCTCCCTCCCTTATCTAAGCACAAGTATATCAATATACAATAAGTCCATCAATTCTGGAAACCTGTAAATGTACAATTTAGCTTGCTGATATTAGAAATAAAGCAAGCTGGAATAGGAAAAAGGAAAGGTTTGTTGGCATCTGCCGTCCCGGTCAGAGGTCAGGAGCCCGCACAGGCCAAATCTTTCACCTTGATGTCGTTGGACTTCAGACGTGCGATGACTGTGCGCATACGGGTTTAGACCTCACTGGTTATAGTAAAAGTGGTGTGCAACAGTTCACGGTGTGCCACAGTGATTTGAGTGCTCCCATTAGATCAAATAAGAGAGGGAACGTGCACTTCTTGTGCCTTAAATTATCCAGAAGACACATTCGAGGGTTTCTGACATGCGTCTGTCCAGATCTTTATCAATAACATCATTAACAGGACTTCCACTCTTTGAGGAGGACAACCTGCCCGTAGAGGATCTCTTACTCTTTGAGATTGCATGGGAAGTAACTAACAAGGGTAAGAATCGAAATGCACTTGTATGAGATTTTAAGGCTTATGTTTTATATCACTCATGCAATAGTATTTTGTACAGCTACAGTCTGTTAAACGCAGGAGAGATAAGATCCAATGCATGTCTGTGGGTTAAACATTAAACTTCAAATCAATAATCAGATTTTTGAGACCTAGTTTTAGGCCACTATGACTTCAAAAACTCTCTTTTTCTCTAGTTGGTGGTATATACACTGTTATCCAGACTAAAGCTAAAATAACTGTGGACGAATGGGGCGACAACTACTTCATGATGGGTCCCTACTACGAGCACAATTTCAAGACACAGGTGGAGCCTTGTGAACCTCCAAACCAAGCCATTAAAGTAGCCATGGACGCATTGAGTAACAATGGCTGTCAGGTATCTCACAATGCAGTTACTGTCATGTCAGAAGCATCAGTGTTGATTGTATTGTTCATTTTAATTGCATCTATTTATTTTTCTGCCTAGACTACTATCAGCCACATTGACTTTGGTAGTTTACTCTTTTCTCATAAAATGTTCTGGTTGGGATTATGTCTTGCATTATTCTGTCCAACAGATGTCACTAAAGTGTTGCTTTTGAATGCAAAAAAATAATTATTGAGTAAGAGCACCAGCAGGCAGGGGGGCTATGGGATTGTTTGTAAATTTAATATAAAATCTAATGTGTAAACTGGGTGAACTATATCCTCTTATTTAAAAAAAATGTAGTTGAAGGTGCTTGCCTTAATATATTTAATAAGCTTCATGGACAAAATGTCATTTAGCAGAAATATTTTTTTTCATTACAAAACATTTTATTTGATAAAGTTTTTCAATTAATTTCTTTGATGGAATACTGAAGAAAGAACAGCCAATAAAAGCTCAGAATATATGGGACTCCTTTACATGCTTTAAAGCGTCTCAGGGTGTGAACTTAAGAAGGTGCTTGATAAAATGACAAGAAAACATTTCTGCAAATTCTAGTCAAGGGTCTACAGTGAAGGTGATCAAATACAACAAGTTTTATATGGATATTTACACTGAGGTCAAGAAGTATTTCATGACCCTGTGACTTTGCAAGTTCTCCTACTTAGAAATCATAGAGTGGTCTAGAATCTTCAGCATAGATGAATTTCCATTGTAAAAGACAGAATCTAAGGGTAAAATCCAGAAAGCACATTTTATGAATTTTAAGATTAATTAAGAATAATTTAACGATAAGCTAAATAAGTATTTGATCACTTGAGTAAAAAAATTATATTTGGTAGAGAGGTCTTCCAGTAGTTCTTCACCAGGTTTGCACGAACTGAAGGGGGGATTTTGTCCCACTCCTCCATACAGATCTTCTTTAGATCAGGTTCTTTCGGATCCAATCCTTGGTTTTCTTGGCTGTGTGCTTTAGGTTATTGTCAGGTTGGAAGACCCAGCCACGACACATCTATAATGCCCTAACTAAGGAAAGGAGGTTTTTGCCAAATATCTCACAATACAAGGCTCCGTTCATCCTATACTTAATACAGTGCAGTCGCCCTGTCCCCTGTGCAGAAAAACACTTCCTGATCATGTTGCTTCCACTCCCATGCTTCACTGGAGGTATGATATTATGGGATGATACTCATCATTCTTCTTCCTCCAAATACAGCGAATGGAGTTAAGACCATAAAGTTCTACTTTGGTCTCATATGACCACAGGACTTTCCCCCATGACTCCTCTGGATCATCCAAAAGGTCCCTGGCAAACTTCAGATGGGCCTTGACACGGGCTGATTTTAGCAGGAGAACCTTCCTTGTAATGCATGATTTTAAACCATGACATCTTAATGCATTACTGACAGAAGCCCTGAAAACGGTGGTCCCAGCTCTCTTCAAGGCATTGACCAGCTCCTCCCGTTTAGTTCTGAGCTGATTCTTCATCATTCCTGGCATCATTGATACCCCACGAGGAGAGATTTTCTATGGCGACCCAGTCAGAGGAACATTGATAATCATCATTAGCTTCCTCCATTTTCTGAACATAGCTCCAACAGTTGTTCTTGTTTAAAAAAGCGTCTTGGCGGTTGCCCCATAGTGGTTTCCAGCTTTGTGAAGGTCCACAATTTTGTCTCTTGTGTCTTTTGACAGCACTTTGGTTTTGCCCATGTTGCTACTTAGACTTTAGTCTGATTGTGGGGTGGTATGACAGCTGATGACCTCAGACAGATGGCACTAATTTAGAATCATGAACAGAGTGTAGCTGGACTATTGAAAAGCAAAATTAGAGGTCTTTAAGGGTCAGAAATCTGGCTGACACTTATTTGACACATTCATTTTTAAATAAATTGTAAAAAATCCTATAATGTGATTTCCACACAGTGGAAATGCACCTATACTTTAAATTCTAGACCCCTCCATGATTTCTAAGTAGGAGAACTTGCAAAATCACAGAAAGATCAAATACTTATTGACCTCACCGTAACAGAAGTACAATAGTTCCCTTTGTTTATTTTATTATTTAAAGAGTTGATTATTATTCTAAGATGTCAATTTTTTTTTGCCTTGTACCTAGAATGTTTATACTGTGGCAAAAACGTTATTTATTAAACATATTTTGATTTTACAATATAACATACAAATATTATTTATTTTGTCAATATTTATTTTATGAAATCCTTTTATTCTCTATACTCAAAAAAATAGTGAAAAAAGATTTAACATATTTAAACATTTACATTAGTAGCACTATCATGGGACATTGAATAAAATAAAAAACAATTTTTTTCCTAAAACCAAATTGTATCCCGACTAAACTAGAATAGTATCAAAGCCATATCAAAAAGCACTGTCTTGTAAACTTGAAAAACATTTATGTGCAAACTAATTATTAATATCCAATGTTATTATTGTGTTCCCATCCCTCATCCCCAGGTTCACTTTGGCCGTTGGTTGATTGAAGGAAGTCCATATGTTATTTTGTTTGATATTGGGGCAGCTGCCTGGAACTTGGACCGTTGGAAGGGTGATCTGTGGCACTCATCTGGCATCGGGCTGCCCTTTCATGACAGGGAGGCCAATGACTCTGTTATCTTCGGTTCTCTTGTGGCCTGGTTCTTCAAAGAGGTGCGTAGTCAGTTTCACATTAGATGTTTGTGATGTAAAGTGTTAATTTGTTTGTCTCTCCAGCTAACAGACCAACTTCAGGACAAGCCCAATGTAATCGCTCATTTCCACGAGTGGCAGGCCGGGACAGGGCTTGTACTGAGCCGTTCTCGTCAAATCCCCTTGGCAACCATTTTTACCACACATGCCACCCTGCTGGGGCGATACCTGTGCGCAGGTAGCGCTGACTTTTACAACAACCTGGACAAGGTCAGACTTTCTGAAGTCAATTAGAAATTATTTTATGGTGTTTCAAGAATGTTTCTGATATTTAGATCAAGTCTGGGGTCAGTGGTTTGTTATAACCTGACCTGAGAGAGTGTGAGAGCGTGTGGTGATAATTGGGTCTGGTGTAGGAAGCTTAAAGGTCATCATGCCTGAAGGTTGCAGTTGTTGGCCGAAGGATAATTGACAGCATCTCATAATTTTGCAGTAGATACAGATGCATACCAGCCCCCGGGAGACTTTTGTATCCCCACTGATAGGATGTTAATTTGGTGAATTATTGGCAAAAAATGAATCAGTCTGCAAACTACACAAGTCCAGTCCTATTATGTTAGGTCATTCTTATTAAAGTTGCTTTATATTGTTGTGATGCAGTTCAACATTGACCGAGAGGCAGGAGAGAGACAGATCTACCATCGGTACTGTTTGGAGAGAGCAGCAGTACACTGCGCACATGTCTTCACCACTGTGTCTCAGATCACAGCTGTGGAAGCCAATCACATGCTCCATAGACAACCAGGTTTCTGTTGAAATTTAAGCAATACATGTTATAAAAGAACTATGCACTGCAGTTCATGCTATGCACTTTTTAGAATAACAAAAAAACTCATCAAACTTAAGGAATAAATGAAAGGAACTATGGCAATTGTTTTTTTAATGTTTCAACTTAAAAAAAAATGAAACATAATTTATATAATCTTTAGTGTTGTCACATTTTGACCAGAATTTGCAGAATTGTTTTATCATTTATCAAGGAGCTTCTTAAGGTCTTCCCCAATATGCTTTTTGGAGGTATTCTATTCTGCGCTCTTTTTGGCTATTTCTTCAATATTCAGTAAATGAATTTATTTCAAAAACATTTCTATTTGATAAAATATATGTTTTGTAATGAAAAAACTTTGTTTGCTAAATTTTATATTTGTCTTTTGAAGAAATTTCATTTAGGGATGCTCCTTCAAATCTACAGCCCACCTAAAAAATGTTTATCATGAATTACCCTGAAAGATAATTTGGAAAAATCTTGGAAACTGAGATTTTTTGTAACTTAGAGCTCATTATTTACCTTTTTCTTTAAGGAATTGAAAGAAAAGCAAACAGATTACTTTATAATTTACTACTGCTTTAGTCAGTGATGCCTGGAATCTTAAATACCAAATTTTTTCAGCAGAACAACCGCATTTAAACAGGCTCGTTTCAATTTTGTGAGGTTATAATTTATAACAGAATTACATTTTTGGGTGGTGATTCCTCTTATAATGTGAACAATACAGAATGATCTTGGATCATTTTTATGTATTTATGCTTATTTGTCTTTCAGATGTTGTCACCCCAAATGGCCTGAATGTAAGGAAATTTTCAGCCATGCATGAATTCCAGAACCTGCACTCCACTAACAAAGGCAAGATCCAAGAGTTTGTCCGCGGCCACTTCTATGGGTTAGACATCCTTCTCCTCAAATCTTAAAAATAAATAAGATGGGTATATACGTTTAGATTTAATTTCTATGAATCTCTTGGCAGTCATTTGGACTTCAACCTGGACAAGACTCTCTTCTTTTTCATCGCCGGCCGATATGAGTTCTCTAATAAGGGAGCAGACTTGTTCCTTGAATCTCTGTCTAGATTAAACTACTTGCTAAGGGTATGTATAGTTATTTTTGTACATAAGAAACTACACAAATATGTTTCCAAAACAAAGCTCAATGGTTAATTCCTTACCCTAACTTAAAACCTAAAAAAATCTACTACATATTTAGCATCAACACAAAAACCAAACAAAATATGGGTGTTTACAAGAAAATATAATTCATATAATTCAATATTAGTTATATGTGTATACATATGTATGTAAATATATGAATACATATTAAACATAAAATATTTTAATATGTTGCATGAATGAAACCAAGTCTTTTTTTCAACAAATGAAAAGTGTATACATGAATACATCTTAAATGTATAATTCTATATATTTTCAAATGTACATTGAATCTTAATATTATTAAAGCATCGTAGCAACCCCCATGGCAATCATCGACACCACAATAGCATTTTGGTGGACAGATTTTCTCTGAAAACCCAAAGGATGCTCTTGACAAATTGTTTTTGTGCGCATAGGTGCACAAGAATGATGTCACAGTGGTTGTGTTTTTCATCATGCCCGCCAAGACCAACAACTTCAACGTGGAGTCTCTAAAGGGACAAGCAATACGCAAACAACTTTGGTATGCAAATTTGCATCCTAAATTGAGAAATGTCTTCATTTGAGGCATTATTAAACCATTATGCCTCACAGGGACACGGCCCAGTCAGTAAAGGAGAAGTTTGGCAAAAGGCTTTACGAGGGCTTATTAAGGTAAGTTGTCGGTATATGACGAAGGACAATGAACATCTGCCGGTATAATCCGGAGTGGCTGTGTAACCTTTGTGTGCTAGAAGTGTTTGTAGTGTTGACAAGATGATAATGAGAGGCCACAACACTTCCTTTAGATGTTGTCATTATTGGACATTTATCATGACATTTTGTGATGTAATTAAGTCATGTTTTGCATTAATCTTCAAGGTGAAAAAATGTAGTCTGTGTGTCTCATTTAATGAAGTTCTACATTCGCAGAGGTGAGATCCCAGATATGAACAAAATTCTGGACCGAGATGACTTCACCATCATGAAGAGGGCTATTTATGCAACACAGGTCAGATGAATGTTACATCATAAATTACTAGAGGGTTTGTCCAAAGAAGGACCATTCAAGAACTAATGGTCTGGTCTTCATTCATTCTTCCTTGCTTCTGATTTTATGAATGGATTCATCAAAGGTCAGCATTAGGTTATAGTGAATATCGACTCTTTAAATCTGAGGTCGAATACTCTGTATCATTCTCCTTGGCTGCTGGCTAATGTTGAAGTGCTCGGTGACGTATCTAACCCTGTTTCCTGACCGTTCGCGGTGGATCGATTGAATGTGTTGCTGAGATTTATTCAACAGCTTGGTAATGGCAATGCTATGAGCATCCAGTCAATATACAGCCACTCCAGCTAGATTTATATATGCATCAATATTTCGGGAGCTACAGAAGAAGCTATTGATCTGCTCTCATAGGTATTTGTTTATAAAGAGGGAATGAGAGTAAAAAATGAGACTCATTTTTCTGGATGGTTAAAGACCATTTTCTTTTATAAGTGGCTCGGTTGGAGAACATAAGAATAATGTATAGGAACCAAGTTGGAAACCCCATTTAGAAGAGTTTGAGTTATTTTTTGTTTATCAAGGTGCCAACGTAATGTAAAAAAGTTTTAATAGCGAAGGAGTGACTTGCAGTGAAAACTCATGACCAAACTTTGTGGCCCTTGTCATTTTTATTCAGAGACAAACGTTCTTGTTCTTTTAAAATTAGGATTTAAGCTTTAGGAAATAATATAAAAACAAGGTAGAAGGCTATGCAGAATGCAAATTTATATACATTTTGATAAAATTAAATTTGATAAATTAATATTACATTATTTAATCATCATTAAGTTGATGACAATTATGTTTTTTTAATATTTGCATTATACATAATAATAATAATAATAATAATAATAATAATAGTAACATTTTCTTATTAAAGTATTACTTGAAAACTTTAATAATAATAAAAACTATTAGTAAACCATTTGAATAAACTATTTTATCTTTTTTGAATTGATTTGAAGCAATAACAATGCAAAATGTAAATGTACATAGATTTCAATGGAATACAATTCGATGAACTTAAATAATACTGTAGTATTTAATCATTATTTAAATAACATTGTAATAATAATGATAATAATGCTGTTTTATAATAACATTAAACAAACTATAATAAAGATAACAATATTTTACATTTTACAAAACAAAAAATAGTATAGTATTTTATATTGTTTTATAAACCATATGATCATGAAGCCATAAAATTGAGCCAAAATGATAATCTTCAAGCGAGCCATTTCTTAAATTCTTACTATGATTTAACTCTGGTTGACTTTAGAGACACTCTCTCCCGCCGGTAACAACACATAACATGTTGGAAGACTCAACGGACCCAATACTCAGCAACGTCCGGCGTATCGGCCTCTTTAATGGACGCAACGATAGAGTGAAGGTTTGAAGTTTATTGGAATGGTTAATCCCCGTGCTTCCACATGAACAAAAAATATTTAAAACATTGTGAAATTGTTATTTTTTAGATTGTCTTCCATCCAGAGTTTCTATCCTCCACTAGTCCCCTGCTGCCTATGGATTACGAGGAGTTTGTGCGTGGTTGCCATCTCGGAGTGTTTCCTTCTTATTATGAACCGTGGGGATACACACCAGGTTGCACACAGAACACACACGCACATAAATAGAAATGTTTCAAGTGATTCTCTAAACCAAAGCCTTTAAAGAAACCCGTTTACATTACATTACAAGCAAACAAGTGAATATTGTATATGTGCATGGTCAGATACTACGGCTCATGTGATGAGGGATTTTATTATTGGGCCCATGATCAAAATATACAACCATGCATTTCTCTCACTCATAACCAGTGTTGTTATAGGTGAGTGTACTGTCATGGGAATTCCCAGCGTCACAACCAATCTTTCTGGATTTGGTTGTTTTATGGAAGAACACATCACTGACCCATCGGCATACGGTTAGTGACTGACCAGCTGCTGGTTTAAAACCTATTCTTATTATATCAATATATTCCTAAGTAAAGAGTATTTGTCATACTAACATTCTGGTACCTCCTGTAGGGATCTACATCGTGGATCGACGTTTCCGTTCTGCGGATGAGTCATGTAACCAGCTGACTCAGTTCATGTTTTCGTTCTGCCAGCAGTCACGACGACAGAGGATAATCCAGCGTAACCGTACGGAGAGACTGTCCGACTTGTTAGACTGGAGATATCTTGGTCGAGTAAGTTGTCCTTCAGTTTAACACAAGACTACATATAAAGTGCCTAATAATAACAACCAACTGAAGTCATTTTAATAGTGTTAGTTCACCCCAAATAATGCTTCTGTCATGATTTAATCTTCATTTCAAACAAGCTTGTCTTAATTCTTTAGCAGAACAAAAAAAAAACTTAATATTTAATATTTTAAAGAACGTTTGTAACCGAACAGAACTGAGACCCGTTTACCTCTATTGTATAGACACAAAACAAATGCAAATGAATAGGTGCTTGAGCCAGAAATTTTTCAAAAGATCTTCTTTTGTGTTCTGTGAAAGATGGAAAGTCATACAGGTTTAAAATGACAAGAGAGTGAGAAATAATGACAGATTGTTTTTCTTTTTTGAGAGAACTTACACTTAAATCGACTTTGAATAATATTGCCAGGATTTTAAACTGGACATTTGACAAATATAGCATGTGCTTATTATGAAATTAATAGGAATGACATGTCTCTGTTTAGTTCTACATGCATGCCAGGCAACTCGCCCTTAGTAGATCCTTTCCTGGAAAATTCAAAATGGACCACCTTAACTTTCAACCAGTAAGTCTCTGATAGATTTCATATTCTGTCTATTCCCTTCTTACCAAAAGTGATCACAGGTCATAAACAAAAACAGTTTGACATACAAATAGTAATAAATTGCATATCTTTTCATTATTTTCCAATCTTGTGTGATATACAGAAAACCATATGTGATTTAGCTGATTTTATTTACAAAACATTCAGCCTTGTTTATCAGTGAAGTAATTTCCATCATACTAGAATCAGAGTGATTGTGATTTTGTTCCCATAGACACAAGGTTTCCGCTATCCCCGACCCTCCTCAGTGCCTGCTTCTCCATCAGCCTCCCTCCACTCCACCCCTCACCACAGCGACGAGGAAGATGATGAGCCATATGATGAAGAAGAGGAGGCAGAGAGAGACAGACAGAACATCAAAGCACCTTTCTCTCTGGGTGAGGTGCCGGAGGGTAAGATGGCACAACCGGTGCAAAATGGGAATTAAGACCTGCACCATTCTGCTCATGTAATCTTTAAAGTTCATGCAATCGAGATCTAAGACTTTTCCTAGTTGAGCATATTGAACTGGAATTATATTTGCATTCTTTAAGATTACGCTAAATTTATTTGTAATGAGGATTAATAATAAGAAATGTGTAGTAAGAACTGTTTGTAATAAGACATATTGCTTTAAATGATAATACATTGTTGGTAAGATCTTAGTATATAAACACGTGTAACATAATAATTCAATTATAAAGCAAAATAAAACATGTGAAACAAACCCCGTTTAAACAAAACATATGACACAATTCAGTGCAAATTCGTTTAATTGATAAAATGTATTTCACATGGCATTCCTTTAAATGTTGATTCAACATGATAAACAGAAAAGGAAAAATCTGTACAGTTAATATACATGACATATATTTCAATCTTCAGAAAGTGTACAGTTTCCAGGATGCAACCCTATGTTCACTTTAAATAATACAAAGAAATTGTAAATACCTTCTTGTTATTCTGTGCGGCATTCTTCAAATGATCATACCACAAGAAAAACCTTCCGATTCCAGTGAATTTGACAAAAGAGCCACATAACAGAACTGGCATTTTCTGTATAAGATGAATGTCACAAAACATCAGAAGAGTTCAACACAGATGCTCTTGAGGGATGAACAACTCCTTGTGGCTCACAAATATTGACATATACAATCAGCAGAAATGTAAGGGCTGGTTTCAGTAAGGCTCATCTCTTGCATCTTGGAGGACACTTAAGAGAAAAGCAGCTGCTTTGGAGATGCTCAGATTCTCTGTGTTCTGGCTGCGTGATTCTATAAAGAAAGTCAGAAAAGTTGACCATGTCACACTTTGTAAAAGAACCTTCATTGTGTTTGCACATGCATTCAGAAATGTCCATCCCACCATGATGAAGAATTGCTTGAAGAATAGAACACATACCCAAGTGAATTGTGTCATACAAGTCTCCTTCGTTTCTATCCTCAGCCACAAATCGTCTTCCCTCTAATAGAAAACATTTGTTTATAAACAAACCAACAAGAATAGGATGTTGCGTAATAACAAAAGCATGCAAACCCAAATATTTAAGGGGTGCCTTACGTGTGCCCTTCAGATACAACATAGCTTGAGGTGTCCAATTCCTACGTTGAAAGCTTCCCTTATAGAAAAAATGTAGAAAAAAGCTTTAGTAAAGTATGATTCCCAAAATATGAGGGGTGCACCCCCATGCGCCTCTTACCTTGGGTGCGCTCCTGGAATGCGCCACCAACGTGGACAGAAGTAAGAGCGCGAGCGCGTACGCAGCAATAGATTTGATCCCCTGTTTAAATAATTCAAAAAGTTACAAAGTAACTTTAATGCATGCATAACATTGTTTCAAAGTCCAATTATTAGATGTGCAACAAAATAACACTTTGCATAAAAAAAGTGTCCAAAGGTGAGAAAAATAATTGTACTGCATATCCCATAATAATCATCTCAAAAAGCTGTTTTAACCTTATTACTGAAGAATGAAGGGATAGGTGCCTCTTACTTTCATGGCTTCAGATGTTCTTCTCAGCTGGAGGTGAATCAAGAGTAAAGCCAAGAACTGCTGGCCTTATTTATACTCATCAGGCTGGAGAAATGTTCAAGGAATTAGTCTTCAGCTATAGGTCAAATCCCATTGATTCTCAACGGGGCTGGACCAAGAACCTTTCAGATGGATGAGTTAACCCCCTTCTTGAAAAGAGCTCCAACCACCTCAACATCCATTCCTGTGGTTCTCCACATCCTGTGGATGCTTTACATTCCGCTGTGTTGGAAGTTCACTTTTAATAGTGATGAAGACAGGAGGGAGGACAGTATTTATATGTTTACACCTGCAGCAGCAATGTGTCTCTAATAATCAATATTTATGAATGAAGCCAGCAGTTTCTCAGAATGAGGATGATGGGGTTTCCCAGGTGACACTAGATGTAGAAATATCTGCTTTCTATTCATTTCAATTCATGGCTTTTCCAGAGGTCAGTTATTGATGGAGTCATATTATATAGAATATACGAAATCAATTCTAAACAACACGTCTCTGTATTGTCTGAAGGACATTTGTGCATTTTTTGTGATTGGGGTGGTACCCTCATTTCCTCTTTATATCTTTACAGGTGTCTAAAACACTATGCTGTATCCTAAGGTTACATTATTGCTCTGGTATGGTACAGTTACATGTTTTGTGCCCCTGGTATTTAAAGAACTCGCAATGCTTAGATTAGAATAAAGAAAGAATTAATGTTTTGTGTCCTCGGGACAGAAAAGGTCATTTGAAACCTTTTTCTGATTTAAGAAAGAAAACACCAGATAAATAAAAGGAAATATTAGAAACATGATTTAATACGAATAATCAGATTTTAAAGAAAGGCTTGGCAAAAATGAAACCGTCTTGAATTCGTACATTTTCAATATTTATTTAAATATATATGTATTTGTATTTACAAAATTCCATGGCAGCTGAACCAATATGCAACATCATTGCTGAGATTTCACAATGATAAAATTGCAGAAAAGAAAGACGAAACAACGTAACATCTTCGTATGACTGTTAGTCTTTACCTTGTCACAGTTAAACCTCCAAGTTTACAAGTGTAATAACAGCCCTCGCAAACAGGTGTTACAGCAAAGAAAAGAAAAATTAGTCGTTCCTTTTTTGTACACAATGGCAGAACAGGGTCATTGTAACAAAATACAGACATTCAGAAGTCAATAGAAACCCACATTCTTAAGCGCAGTCCCATTGGATGACCCCAGCTGACTTCATCATGAAGTATGCATTTATGAAGTATACACTTTGTGGTCCTTGAGGATGCAGCAATGCTGTATCATGTAACACCGCTCCACAGATTTGACGTGCAGGAAGTGGCTTTGGCTTCTTTTTTAAGCCACACAAGCTCGGACGTCATCCATAATATGGAAAGTGTCTGATTATAAAGCTTCTGCAGTATGACCTATGCTTCACATGGCTGTTTTTTAGGGTAACGCTTTAGGAAATCCATCATAATAAGTCCTTTAAACCATGTTGTTGCTTTCGCTCATTTTGTCCACATACTGTAATAAAAAAATGTAAAGAGAAGAATTAGGAGACTTTAGAATGAATAGATTCAAACAAAGACTATGCAGACAAATTAAAGTAATAATACGTAATGTATTTTAGTAAATATAACATATTCCTGTTTTCAAAATGACAGACAATCTGCATGCTATTTGTAAATGAAGATTAAATAAATCAAATCACATAGACATTGTAATGCATACAGAACGGCAGATTCATGCTCACATGCAAGACAAAGTTAGCAGTGACTGACCAAGATGCCTGATGTCCGCTCAGCCTTTGGAAGGCTTTAAGAGAACAACAAACACAAGTTCAAGGACAATAGCAAAAAACTGCTTTCTACATTTAATGGTGTGAAGGAAACAGGTGGTAGTCTTGCCCTGCTAATCTAATATTTGATTTTTAAGATAATTTTTAACTGATGATACATCAACGGTATCGGTATGAAATCACTTCTTGACATTAGAAGCATAAGCAGCATTCTTGTTTTTAAGGATGGTCTCAGAGTTGTTAAAGCAAGCAAAAGCATTTGAAGTGAATTTAAATTGATCTACAATTGTTTTCTATCCAGTTGCCATTGTCCAGAGGTGAGAATGTGGGTTAATCAGACCACATCTAATCAATGCATATTTAATGTTTAATAAAGTTAAATGACAACAATACAATTTCAATTAGAATTAAATTTAGAAAAAGAGAAACTTCTAAGAAAGATTTAAAGATATATTTGTCAATTTATGGCATTGTACCTGGTACAACATGTTAAATTCACTTGAGCCTTAAGAAATTCTTATTTAATATTTACTGCAAAATAAAGATAACACAAACGAACACTGTGCACATTTTTTCCCTTCTAAATTAAACTTACCCCACTTATAATAGGAACATTCAGTAGATATCCAAGAACAGGGATCCTTCTGATAAAACCAATGACCACTGGAAAGAAGCCCCTTAAGATAAAAACATAGAGAAAGACTTAATCAGGACAATAAAATGCTTATTAATATAATGATTCTTAAATTTAAGCCATTTAACACTTCCCAGACCAATACTGTCTCATATCACGAGTAGGATCACTATGTTTCCATCACAACCTTATTCAGCTGGAAAAATATGTTTAATCTTCTCCATTTGTAAGTGTTACAACCCTGTAGAATACCTAAATAAAAGGAAGAAGCCGTAAAACTCTAGTATCACACCGACGATGGGCCAGCCGATCAGCACTATGAAGACACCCCCCAAGAAGAAGCTGGTGGCTTTCATCTTGTGCTTCTGGAAGAAGAACCTAAACGTTCTTTCCAACCCAATGACGAATGCCAGGCCAACAACAAAAAAGATCTAAAAGACAAAGAGCAAGGCAGAGGTAAGTGACACTTTCTTCAGGATATGCGTTTATGTATGTCACTAAAGCTTATTTGACTTAAAACACAGAAAAGTTAATGAGATACTTTGATGAGAATAAAACAAAAAACTCACATTTCCTACGGCAAGCAAGGCTTTATCAAAAAACAGGATCATTCCAAAGAACAGGAAAAATACCCCGAATCCTGTAAACCCCATTCCAATCTCTGTTGGGAGACCATATATTAAATTGTGAGCAATTGCATGAATGCAGACAGGTCAAAATGTATATTCCAGATCTTGCCTTAAAGTGATAGTTCACCTAAAAAAAAACGGTTTACCCTCGTGCCGTTTAAAGCCTGTAAGAGCACAACAGAATATAGAGATATAGATATAACAGAATATTGGTAACTGGGAAACGTTCACTTGTCTTGGTTTTTTGTCTATAAAGTACAA